>JAUBOD010000140.1:4319084-4331974 GCA_032353885.1 Nothura maculosa
TCTGTCTTGCACTCCACCAGCTGCCTACTTTTCCTAGTGCTTACACACCTCTCTCCTACAATTTCTTGCATGGCATGGGATTTCTCCATCTTTTCAAAAAATGTTCATCAAAGATAGCAGTTTATTCACATAAAGAGGGATTATATGCATAAAATTTGTTGCAGACCTACTACACAACCCATAGAACTTCCATCTTCTGTTACTCTCTTTTCTCCTGCCAACCCACCTGCCATCCCCTGCGTGTATACTCATTTTCCCTCTGATCCCCACAGGCAGGTAATTTCCCCCATGTGCCAATGTACTGACAGCAGGATATTAAAGCCGTTGGATCCAAACACTAGCTTTATATAGGGAGAACATCCAGGGTTTCAAGGGACCCTTCCCTACAGCTCTATCCTTGGTTCAAAGTCATGAATTACACATTGAGTAAGCACTGTGCTCTTATGGGAGTGTTATCCTCCCTTCATGATGGACTTTACCAAACAGAGTGTGGGAGATGTCTCCATGCATGTCACTGTAAAAAAACATACTATAAAGTCATTTGAAACATTTATTTAACTTTTCAATTGAAAGATCATAACATTTCAATTAAATTTATTTTGCAGTATTACCATAATTTTCTAAAATCTACAGTAAGGGCAGGGTACATTTATGTCCAAACTGAATGCATTTGAAGAAATAGGCTAACTTCATTCTCCTTCAACTTGAAGTTTTACTTATCAGTGTCTTTAGACTTCATACAATTTATTTTAAAATATTTTGTACATTTATAATTTCAATTTATTTTATTTTCAATGTAAATATATTATTTCTTTTTTTTCCTAATATACACTACGTAAAAAAGTGATGGGAGTCACAAGCCAGTTTCAAAGTGAGCAGATATTTTATCTTTGCAAATGGAGCAGCAAAGTCATTGCTCTAGGTCACTGCAAAACAATGGGCTTGATTCAGTTAGCATCCCTTAATGAAACTATTTAGATAATCAATTCAAATTAAGGTGTGGAGTTTCTTTGGGAAACTACTGTGTTATTAACCTTAATGATGTCAATGTTTGGGTTTTTTCTTTTTCCTGCTATCAAACTCAACTTATTAGTGTCTAAGGTACAAGTCAGAAGCATGTTTCACACTGAGAAATACATTAATGTCTCTAATTAAACACAGCAACCACCTAGCACAATGTGAAGGAAGTGGAAACCTGGCTAAAATTTAGAGATATACTGCAAGGACAAATCAATACCACTGAGCTTTTTCTAAAGGTCTCATTGCAGTAATTTGGCTTAATACACAGGGCTGGGTAGTGGCATGGAAAGAACTGATACTGCAATTAGTTGAACTATACCTGCGGGTGACAAATGTTGCAAAGCCCTAAAGTAAAAAACAGACATACGTAGAACCTGTAATTATTAGCTAAAGTTTTTGTGGAAAAAAATAAAATTCTGTGTTTTATTCCTATCCTACACTCCTATAAGTTACAGTGCAATGGCTCATGTGAACATACAGGTTTCCACTGGCAGCCATATACCACCTCTGTATCTTCTGCTTATGGCTTAGAACAAACTCCCAAATACATCAAATTCTATTTTTTTTTGTTGTCATTTCTTGACTCTGGAGATCCTTTACAACAAATAGTTACACTATGGGAACAGCTCTTGTTTATGATCATATTCTCTATTAAATTCTATAATTCTTAGAGTGAATCCCATAATTCTTACAGTGAAACAAATACTGATAGAATGATATTCTCTATGATATCCAGAAATGTTATCCAGCAACATTGCTACTTTAAGCTTCAAAATTTACTTAAAAATTTTTTACCACTCATTGTACCATTGACTAAATCCTGAAAAAAATACCTCAGGGATTAAACCAGGAGTGCAGAAGAAGAAACCTTTCTTTTTGGGCGGCAGGGGGGATGAGGAGGGAGCCTGTTTCTATTCTGATGTGCTATATTGCTCAGTCAGTAGGATTTCATCATTCCGAAATACAGCCTGTGAACTTATGTTATAACTGGAAAACAATTCCAGGACTGAAATATACTTGATCCCTTGGCAAATTGCTTTACGGTTAATTTTACTCTTTCTTCCTAATTGCACTCATCTGAATTCTATTAGCTGCAACAAGACTTTGTATCTTGATATGTCTTTTTTGTTAGATTGAAGAGTAGTATATTACATTTCAGTAGTGTGTTATATCCCAGTGCAGATATTTACAGCAGGTGATTAAATTACCTCTTAGCCTCGTGAGCTCTTTGAGTGTCTCACTGTACATCATTTTGTCCAGAATTTGATTAATTCTTGTAACTTGCCTCTGAACACTATACTGTTTTTTAGTGTCTTGTTAACACTTAGACACAAAACATGACAAGAAAAAAATATTTAGTTTAAAGGCTTTCAACTGATGAACATGGTGCCAATGAATAGGGAAATTATTTGGCACCAATATTATAGGGGCACAGTTGTAGGATATGTCTAGGATTAGTTGGATAACAACAGTTTAAAATACAACAGTGGAATACCGATATTTTTTTTTTCCTGAAAAAAGAAATGACATCATACAAATAAATTTGAATGATGCTAAGACGTTAGAGGGTGAAACCCAATCCAATGATCTCCCCAGAGCAAGATGTGCAGAAATTTGGAAGACTTTTGACAGAGCTACAAGGACTGACCTAAAGAATCTTTAAGTCTTTACTAAAGTGGAATGATAAGTGCTGATTGAAAATGAATTGTTAGAAGAACTTGTTAGAAGCAAGGCTAGACCCTGCTTACCTTGGATTTGCATTTAATGCATATAGTCTTTGCATGAGCTATGCTACAGCCATGTCTGTGCCTTGCGTGACCCTCGCCAATCCCAACCTGCAGACTTACATTACCAGCTTGGCCTTGCACCTATCTCATGACTATGATCCATGGATTAGATCAAATGGATATGGACTTCTCCCTGATCCTTGTTACCCTCACTGGACCTCTTCTGCTTGCCTTGCTTGTATGCTGCAAGACTGCATCTCTTGACAGCAAGGCCAGTGACCCTGCCTGCCTTAGCTCCCGGCTCCTCTTGCTCACCCCTGTTGTTCATTGGTCTTGACCAGCTGGTCACTTGGCTCTACATTCTGTCAAACAAGACTTTGGCAGCAGTATATTTGGTTTCCATACACCTTCTTTAAAAATAGTACAGATCAAATGGAAGGAGTCCAGGAAAAAAAGTAACAAAATGATCAGAGGTCAAGAGAACCTAACCAGCAAGAAAAATTGTAAGAAGAGCAATTGTTCATCTTAAGGACAAGAAGAGTAGGAGAAATAATCTAAGTCTATTTAAAGGACTGCTGAAAACAGGGGAAAATACTCTGTTGGTACACGTAATGGATAAGATAAGAAATAAAGGGTTTTAGTTGTAGTAGCATAACTGCAAGTTAGATTTGATAGAAAGCTTTGTAATGATAAGGACAGCAAAAGAGTAGAGCAAATTGCCTTAGGAGACTGTGGAGTTTCCATTATTGTAGGTCAGACAAATATTAATCACAAATGATATATATGTTCTTGTTCCTACCTTGGGATGGGAATGGATTATATCAGCTTTTCAGATACTTGCTAGGATGTAAAATCCTACAATTCTACCCCAGAGAATTTGTGTTTTAAATCAAAGTAATTTCTCATATTTCACAGTTTAACTTTCTTTTTTCTACAACAATAAACCACTAAACAAGCCTCCTTTTACCTGGTTCTGCTTCTCACAGTTTATTCAGTACTGAAAATTCTTTGTGCATAAGTGATCTCTTCCTTTTAGGAACAACCAAGATGAATTTGCTGAGCTACATTACATTTTTCTTAAGGTACGAAGAAAGCAAGATGAAAACATCTCAGAGGAGAACGGATACCCAACGATTTCCTGTGCACTACTCCATTTCTCCACTGAAAAGTAATACATTAGATGAAGTAGGTCTGGGAACTTCTGTATTTTTGAACACAAGTTCTGTGTATTTCCCATCTTCTGACAGTTCCATATACAGTAGTAGCTGCATCTATCACAATATTTTCAGTGCATAGTGTGATGTGTGACAAACTGCTTAATAGTATATACAAGCTGTTATGGCTGTCAATGACTGAGACATAATCAGGGTTGTCATATAGCCTATTTTAGTTGATTTTCTCACTGGAAGCAGCCATTGTATGGGCAAAAATTCTCTTTGGTGAACAGCATCTCCATCACAGCATATGTTCACAAATGCATGGTGCCTCTTTGAGCACAAGGTTTATTTTCATACAGAAGAAGACAGAGCCAGGCTATTTGTTTCAGCCCAATGGGGAATGGCAATACAGGGCAGGTCACAGCAAAGATAAACTCATCCTTTGCTGAGGGATGACTCTCTCTCTAGTAGCCTCTGAAGGAAAGTGTGATGCTACCAACTCAAGAATGGCTTGGTCTCCATATGTATTAGTCAACATCTTGGCTGAAGATGATGCTGTTAGCTACCATATTGTAGCACACATTTAGGCAAGGAGACTCGCAGGTTTATCTGCATGTTAGCCACAACAACGTTTAAATAGTTAGCTATGCTATGTAGAGTCTGATTTTTGAGTCTTTACTCCAGAGTAAATCTCCAGAGAACAATCATAACAGGTGAAGATCTAAAATCACTTTAAGCATTATTTACTAAGTGAGGAGTATTCATAGTCATCACAATCCAGAAAGATATAATTCCAAACAAGCAAAAGTCTACAACCAAAGTCTACTTCACACAAATATGGCAAGACAAGCAGTAGCTCTGGTGGTTTCTCTGCATAAAAAGAAATCTCTCAATGACTTCTTGTGTAGTTACAAAATATTTTCAGTACATATTGGCAGCAGTGTTTATTTTCTGCATTCTGACACTAAGGGGTATTCCCTAGAATGGAGGCATTCAGAATAGTGATAAATTCCTTCTGCGAACTGAGTTCTGGAAATCAGAAGCACAAAACAGAATAAAATATATATGAAGACATATGTCTTCTGAAGTTGAAGTGGCAGTTGCTTCCTTTTTTCCTTCTTTCAAAATACAAGCAAAATCTAATCTCAATGAGTTCTAATTTCAGTTTTGTTTCTTTTTTAAAGTGTATCATGAAATAAATGTTCTGTTGTCTAGAATTAGCAGACAGCGGTGGCCAGTTGCCCAAATAACTAATCAATGTGAAACTTTTATCAAGATATATTGCAAAAGGTATACAGTAGTACGTGCCAGATTGTCACTACTTTTAAGTGATAGGAGGAAATTTCAGCCACAAATCAGTTTCTTGCTTTTAAGTTTTGTGTCATTTGAGAAAATGATAACTGACATTAAATTACATTTTGATACTTCAACAGGGAAATATATTGCAAATGCTGTTTTTCTCATAGAACTGTGGTTATCTTCAAAATCTTCCTACAGAACCGGCTAATTGCACAGTAATATAGTCAGAAATAAACAGGGAGAGAAACATCTGGATCAGAATTTCTCATGTATTCTGAAAAATCCAATAACTATTGATAAAATAATTCTCTGTTTGCTGACTGGATGTTGGATCACTTTTAAATTAACAGAATTTCAGATGCTTATTAACATCAAATTCATCTGCACTGCTTTACTTTGTGTGGATCACGAGCAGTTCTTGCTACTAAGGGTGTTTTTAATCCCCTTCCACAGCAGCACTCAGCTGCTGATTCACTTCTCGTTTAGGAGAAAACAGTCACATGTGATCTCTGCCTTTCAAGGTGGACTCTCAGAGCATTAGAGAAAATCATATGCCCTGTTTCCTTAGGCATTTTTAAGGTAGCTAAAGCTTCAGAGGCAGAGACTCACAGCAACACCAGGGCTTGGCCTTTGTGCAGACCTACTAACCTGCAAGGTAGTACCAGGGCAGGAAGACTAGTATGCTGTCTGACACTGGCTGTAGTCATGGCACCATGAGCAGACTTTTTAACACTGATGCCAAATTTCCACTCTGTGACATATTACATTCATTGAATGACCAGATGGGAAGCCCAGAGCAGAAGAAGATCTGAAATTCTTATCATCATCTTGAAATTGGGAGCCAAAAGAGTTGCAGCATCTGTCAGACTCCTATCATAAGGGCTGCTTACCCTGCGACCTTTCTAGAATAGAGTTCAATTTCTAGCTTTCTGTCTTATTCAGGAAATGGGATTTCCAGCATTTTCTCCTTCTTAGCTTCCTCTTTTACAAGAGGGGTCTTAGGATGAGGGGAATTCATTAATGTAGATAGTTGCATTGAGTGACATTAAGGTTCCCTGAGAGCTTATAAATGCACAGTCTAAGTCCAAACAGAGACGGTTATGCAGCCTCTCAAAAGGATAGCAGGTACTCCCTGATACCTACTTAATAGTCTAGCTAATTCATGACTCTGGATTTATAACAGAGTTTTAACAGTCCTTGCATTGATATTTCATCCAGTTCTTTCTTTTCTTCTTTTTTTTTTTTCCTTTTTAGCGGGGTATAGTATACATCACAACATCTATGCTGACAGAGAAAAAAAATCGAAGAAGAACACTTGAACACTTAAATCTCTTCTGCAAACCTCTTTGTGGCACTCTGCAGCTAGATCCTGCTCCTCATCCAAGCCTATTGCTATGCTCCCTGATGAGAAATGGTATTTTGTTTGGGTAGCAGGCTTTTTTTTCCTCAAGGTGTGCCAGAGCCACTGACTTACACTTCAGTAGCTGGTGACAGCAGCGTGCCTGTCCCCTGCTCAGGGGGATTGCAGCTGTTTGTACTCTTCACTGCTCAAACTTGGATGTGCCTACGGGACCTTGAGGAAAAATGTTCATCTGAATATCTGAGGCGGTGTTGTACAATATGTTGTCTAATTTCGACACTGTGGTATGCTAGCTTCCCTAGGAGGCTTTTTTAATGTAGTCTTACTGCTTGATGCAGTCTGATGGTTGCAACGGGCTTAGCTCACTGGAAATGTGGCAAAAAGCAAAACCACTTGAATATAAACACTGTTGATCACCGACAGGGAAAGGGAGGGAGCAAATAAACACACATGGTGCTGGGGACACGGCAGGATTGCTCAGGCACCAACTCCTGTTCGGAAGGCTTCAGCAACCACCCATGAACTAAGTAAGTGGCAAAATCGACCAGGTACGTCAGATTGTAAAGGAGGAGCTGACCTGAACCCCTTTGCATCCCATTATTGGCCTTCTTGGTGATAACAACAGATACCTCCAGTGTACAGGCCAAGGGAGCTGCCCGTCCAAGTGCAGTTCACAAAAAATAAGAATCTTTCTGTTCTGAGAAGAACAAAATTGCCATCATTGCCAGTACACCGAATGTTTTCATCTAAGAGATATGAAAAAGAAAGAGGAAAGAAAAAAAAAGTAGAAAGAGCTGCTCTTTTTTTTTTTTTCCTGTGTTAGTTCTGGTTACAACCATGTTTTGAATCATGTATCACTGCAGGATATTGCCTCCGTAATATATTGCATCAATGCATCACCAAAGCAGTATAACTCTGGTACCATACCATGCCATAAATCATCCTCCCATCACCAGCTGTAGAATTTATTGATTAGCAAGATGAATACTGAGGAGAGAAACGTACAACTCTCAGGATGTTTGCACTTAATATTGAAGGAATATGCAGAAAACAAACTTCTAATTTCCCTTTAAAGGAACATGTGCTCTGTCTGGGAAAGAGACGCCTTGTCCAATATTTCTTCCTCAGTCCCTTATGTGCTAAGGCCTCTGCAGAAGAGCATTTCCCATCTCCATGGCAACTGGAGGAGGAACAAAACTTAGCACAACTTGGCTGTCAGCAGAAAGCCCTTTCGGTAGAGCCAGACAGAGGTTTTGGCTCCTGGAAACCCAGGGGAGACCAGAGCTGCCACAGGACATCTGAGTGAGCTCTCATCCCAGCAAAGAAATTCCGTAAGAGCGCCCCACTTTTCCTCCTGAAAAAGAGTAATATGGAGAGAAAGCGTTCTGAGTGGCGGTCTGAAGGACAGTCTGCTGGAGTGACAGATGGAGACGGCAGGATGGAGGGAGCCTGCGTCCCAGCCGAGATACATGTGGCGTGTGGGCGAGATTCAAGCTGAGACAGCTGGGCGGGCTGCAAGGAAGCGCCTTTCCCGGGCGATGAGCTGAGTCAGTGTTGGGGGTACATGTGTCCAAGCTTTTATCCGTTCTACATGCACGATGCCACATGCCTAGACACAAAATCTTATTGCCACGATTTGCGCTATTTCTATCACTTTGCTTCCAGCTTCCAAGAGTCCCACAGTAGGGACAAAAAGCAAGTGTCATTTTTCATAAGACAAAATGAAGACACTCCTCCACCAGGCCTCTTGAGAACATTATCTCCTTGGATATTTCACCCTTTCTGTCTAATCTGGGGCTTGGTGAAGGATAACACTTTCCATCAATTCTGAAGGAAATAGCACAGACTTGTAAATCTTGGATGATACTTTGTATCTATCTCTCAGAGTAAATTAAATTAAACGATCAGCAAGTTCCTGCCTAGCCACAAATGATGGATCCTGTGGTCAGTCTCCTACAGATTTGAGCTCCTTACAAATTTGAGCTATAAAATCAGTTTTGTGAGAAGGAGGAAGGAAAAAAAAAAAAAGAGATCCTTGGTGATATAAAAATAAATAAGTCATGGAAATTTTAAAACTTAGCTACTAGATAGGGTTGTTTATTTTTTTGGTATAAGTACTGAACTCCATCACTTACAGAATTGTCTTCAAGACCTTCTAAGCATACCCACCAGTTTTTACAAAGGAAAATTGGAGCAGATACTCTACCCATTAACCTAATAGTACAACTTAAGCAGCAAGTTATTCAGACGTGTTTTTAACTTTTCCTGTAACACAATACAGTTTTGATAAAACATTCTTCCAGTTTTAATACAGAGAATTCTCCATGTGGACTGACAGTTTCCACACAACTGTTCACAATAATGCTGTTCTCTTTCCTTCAAACAGAGAGGGGAGATGCCTACTTTTAGCTTCATGACATGTTCATCCTGTTTACTGGGGATAAAACCTTTCAGAAACTTAAATCTAGATTGAAGAAGAGTCATTTATAATTACTGAAAAACTCCACTTATCTCCAGATAGGATCTTAAAACTTATTTTAAGACCTATTCTTAAGACTATATTTCAGAAGCTTGGAAAAGGTTGAATTAGGACATGCTTTTACATTGGTAAATCAGATACTAAGTAGGTTAAGAAAATTAATAAGAAATTATAATAAATCTGATCTAAAAATATTTTTTATTTAAGTAACTAATAGCCTTAATTAATCTTTTTACACAGTCAGTTTCTTAGTAAATTACAAAATAATCAATGTTTTTATACTTATTATTCAAAATTATCACTCTAAGTTTCAAATATTTAATCATCTTGATAATTTTGTTGACCAAAATTTATTGGAGAAGATGGTTCATCATTTAGTAAAATATCCAATTTGCCAGCTACTTTAAATTCCAACTATTGGATAATTTAGATTTTTAAATTTTAAATCTAATTTGAAATGGTACAAATTTCATAGATATGAAATATATGGAGGGTTTTGTGCATTTTAATAGCTTCAGTGATTAATATTTTTTAATGGCCCATAATAAAATTTTCTTACAAAAAGTGCTGTAAAATGTACTATGATTAATTCCCTGAATTCTCTGTCACAAGCAATATGTGATTTCAAAAATGAAGAGAAAGTTGCCTCATCTCTGCTTTCCTGGCTCTGTTCTTATCCAGTCATTTTCAGCCATACTCAAAGATACAAAGCCTGTCAGCAGGTACAAATGACCATTCTTCAAGGATATCAGTAACCCTGTAGTTCCATTTCCTATTTGTATCTTTTGGCAGGCAGAAGACGAAAATGAAAAACTCTAAGCAGATGAACAGATGAAGAACTATAAAGAAGTAGCCTACCCCATCTCTCATCCTTGACCTCCAGATCTGACCTATAAGTACAACACGGATTTTTAAGAAACAAGTTGGACAAAACTGCTCTTTGTTGACAACAACCATTAGTGCAAAGCAGGGCCGTTATAAAAGATTTTCTGCAAATTAAATCTTCACATGCTTCCATAGAAATACATTGGGCATTGTACCATGCTAGTCAAATCAAAGTCCAGTTAACCAGTGGTTTTAATCTGTGAGTTATGACTAATCTCCAGTTCTCCGAAAATGCATATGAAACATAAAATACATCCAATAAAACTTCGGAGTTTTTTCACACCTGATAAATTTTCTTTGAGAACTTCGCCATGAATTTTTAACAGCTCCTCAAACATTAAAGTAAATTATATATATTCTTTCTTTTTATTCTTCTCCATGCAGTTTGATGAATGGAGTTGTCCCCTTGCTCACAACATGGAGTTTTCACCAGCCCATTTGCCCGCTCTGTGTGCCAAAACAATATTTCACATTGCTACCCCAATAAGTGCCTTCCATTACGCAGGGAGCAGGAGCAGCATCAAAGGTCTGTTCCTATTTCCTTTTTTATCTTTCTGATTGTATGCCAGAGGAGAAGGGAACAATATGATTCTTCTAACTACTCCAGTCTTCCTGGAGTCTTTGTTGACTTTAAAGCAAAGATCCTTGGAAAATAAATCTTTGGCACATCTGCTACTGATGAGGGACTGAGAGACGCCTGGTTTGGCTAAGAACTCCATTCTTGTTTATTTTTAATCTGACCTCTCTTGAGTTACATAGGCAGTACCTTACAAACTATCTTGCTTTCTATTGCCATATCAAGGGCTATAAATATGCTACTCTGGATTTATCAGAATGCACATAATTCACTGTAAAGGCAAGAGGACAAGCAGGAGTTTGCTCTGATGCTCTCTGTGCTCATTTTCCTGGATTTTGTTGATTTTAATCACAATTTTTGACTCCATGGCATAACAACAAGCAAAGTCCACTTTCCAATATTGCCCACTCTTTAATTTAGTGCAATAAAGGCAAGTGCTAGTTTCCTGTGTGCTCTACATTCTTCTCTCACCTAGCTCCTTTCGCCGGACCAGGATAAACAAAAAGATCCTTGAGTGTTTTTCTGACTACATCTCTTCTGCTTTTTCTCTTCTTTCTTCTCTTCTCTTTAAAGCCATAAATCTATATAAATTTTCTTCTCAGGAACTTAATCTGAGCAGAACCTATGATTCTATGATTCCTCATTCAAGACCATAGAAAGTACTGTCACTATCGCAGCAGCCTCCAGCCATTATTATTTTCTTTATAAAAGGACTTTGATTTCTGTTGCCTTTTAAGGTACATACTAGTGTTTTGAATATGCATGAGACACATTGTCTTAAAGAAAACTGTCTCAATCCACATATCAAAGGGGCTTGTGTTTTTTTTTCATGACACACAGTTTAGCAGCAATCTGTGAACTGCACATGCAGAGCCAGTATCAGCAATCCAGGAGATGAACAACATGAGACAGTTGCAAAGTGTTAATAAAACCCAACATTTCTAAGCATCCTTTGGTAGTATCTTCTAGGAAAGAGCACAGGGCAGCAGCTTCCTCATTAGGCAGGCACCTGGAGCCTACTGAAGAGTATTCAAACCCAGATTTCTAAGGAAAAAGCTCTTTCCAAGAGATAGCACTTGAGAAAAAAAAAGTTAAAAAGTTATTATTGTTAGGTTTTCTTTTACCTCAGCTCAGATCTTTTTTTTTTTTTTTTTTTTTTTGTATGAATTCCAGAGGAAAAAGAAAGAGCTGAAAAGTAAAATGGCATTACAGGTTGTGCTACAAATTGCAGTTTGCTGACTAGGTTCTGATTAGGCACTCTGACTATCAAGCACTTAATCCTAAAGACAGGAGTAATTCCAGTTGGAAAGGATTCATATACTCGAACAGACTGCTGAATTTGAGCCTCAATGACTAGTGCTTTCCTGTTGATCTATATATGCCCTGAAATTAGCTGATCGAATTCACTGCAAGACACAAACAGAATCACTACAACACAGAATCTAATCCAATCTCACAGAAGGTTCATGTCGCTTTGCTATTCATCAGCATGTATCAAAGCCACAACAGTGATTTTCTCTGAATAACCTAGATTTTATCATTTATGTTCTATATTTATATGCCTGTAATAAAACCTCTCAGGAGAAATTCCTGCCAACATTTTACAGTTTTTTCTCTAGGAGTCAGCAAGCATGGATCAGATCTCTGATTGTGTATATATATTTCATCTATTCCCACTTATATGTAGACTGCTGTTGCTGAGTTACTCAAACTACTTGCATAAAAGTCACTTGCAAACACTCAGGATGGGTTTCACAACATCGGCCTGTGACCATCTAGAAGTTTTTCTAGATGTGAAAGACAACTCATGAGTGAGGCCCACTAGTTAAAAACTAGAACCCATGGAGATGCCTCTATCTCCCTTAATGGACAATGAAAAGAGTCTAGACACTACGTTAGACTGGATGGCTTACATCTAAACAGCTTAAATAAAGTATTTCTATGAAGACAGACTGGGAAACACTAGCCAGATACAAAATTCAGAACGAGGCTATATAACAAAGTGTCTAAAGCACAGGTGTATGCATGTGAGTAACTGTTTAAGTTCAAGTCAATTGAACTTATATTACAATCAATTGTAATGGGAGTAATACGGTGTCACTGTTAGCTGGGTATTTGAGCTAAGAATTCATCCAGGCTAGTTGGAATTTGTGTCATTTTGGGCACTGTGGTGTATCCAGCTACCTCTCCAGAAATGCTCAGACCTCTCAAAAGTCCTACTTATCTTTGATAACCCAGAACACCCAAAATGGCAGCAGATGCCGTGTTTCAGTAGAAGAATCTCACCACTGATGGGCTATGCTGACACCCATATAGACACCCATATGCAAACACCTAAATTTAGGTATCTATAATCCAGAGTGAATTGCCTCTCATTTTTATATGC
>JAUBOD010000140.1:4332074-4348105 GCA_032353885.1 Nothura maculosa
CATATAGACACCCATATGCAAACACCTAAATTTAGGTATCTATAATCCAGAGTGAATTGCCTCTCATTTTTATATGCGTAATAATTTGCTATGTCATTATAACTCGAAATCCACTTTATTTCTCTGCTACCATTTAGCTTCCTAGTTTTTCATTTGTATGCTTGCTTCTTAATCGGTGCCAGCCATGGACGTCCAGGAGGAGATGAGTCAGTTGTCACCTCCCAAGGACACAAGGCCTGGCAGGCTAATTTGTCAGGGAGAGGCTGATAGAGCTAATCAAGCAAATCTATGACAATTTGTAAACTCAGGGGCTGGCTAGAATAGATTTATAGACCTCAAAGTATAGCTCAGCATGGACCAGAGAGAAGATCATTAGATAGCAATTTATGCATTATATCTCCCTGCAGGAATGTTAAAGGAAACTAATGTTGGAGCTCACTGAAACTTCTTTTTTCCTCCTCCCATAAGTCTGTTTCCGATTCTAGAACATTTCTGATATTAAAAACGTGGTTTCTCTCCGGTCACTGTGACGGCTTTAGCTTTTAGGTTGTTTTCTGCTGCCCCACAAGAGCTGTGACAGAAATCAATAGTAATGCACGGGACATAACTTCGTCATATAAGTCAAAGCCAACCATTCACTCATCTTGCTCTAAAAGGTAACCCAGTCATCTCTCATATCTTTGATATCCGGCCTCTGGAATGCTACTGCAGCTAAGCAGAGTCCTGGTTAATTGCATCCATCAATAAAAAGAGACGCCACACAAAAAGACATCAATTAAAAGTCAGGGAGCCGTCACTTTTAATGCATCATTTATCACAACAACCCAGTGTTCTTTTCTTCTCCCTTTTTAGAACTTTTGTTGCCATAACAACAGGATGCAGCTTTTACATAGGGTGGGCCAAATCCTGCCCTTGCTTAGAGAGGTGTAAACTCAGAATAACTTTGCTGAAATGCCTGGAACAACCGTGATACAAACACAGTGAAAATGGAGACAGAATGAGACCTGCTATTTCTTTTACATAATCATTTTCTTTTTCTTGTTCTCCTTGTCAGGAAGACAAGATGTTTTTCTCATCTACTCTCAGTAAGCTCATAATGTAGTAGAATAATCAGCTGAAATGACAGGTTAAACCACAAAGGAATATTACATATTAAATATCATATTAACTCAAATTTAAAATTTTTATATTAGCTGTTATTTAAAATGCCCAAGGAAAGAGCAAATCTGAGGAAAGGAGTATATTCTATCTATTCAGAGGCTATATGCAAATGATACATGATTAATATCTTGCTAAATAAGCAGCCACAACCAACCATAAATTCAGGCTTTTTTAGCTAAACAGAAGATATTCTAACAAGAAGAAATGCATAGAGGAGCTCCTGTGCCTCATTAGCTAGAGCAATGCCCCATGCAGACAAACCCTGTCTATTTGCATGGAACTTATATCAAAGACATTGTCAGCTAATGTTCACAGACTTGCCAGTCTTCCCAATGAAATCGGCAGGAATTCACTCTCAGGTAGAAGTCTATATAGGGATCTTTATAAACAAAGAATCTGAAGTCTGGAAGGAAAACATAGATTTTTTTTTCAGATTGCTTTATAAAAGCATCTCCCACATTGACAGCCAAATAACAGTTTTAATTAATTACAAAAGTAAAGAGAAACCTGTGTGAACAAGTGCTTTTGGATGGAAAAGCTAAATCGGCCAGATTAGCACCGTAAGAATAGTTTGAGTCTCTAGTAGCACTGTAAGAATAGTTTGAGTCTCTATTCCAGTTAAAAACCCAAATGTAGCCACCATGAGAATGCTGTAAGAAGGTGGAGAGAGGGATAGGCAGAATTTTAAAAGCAAGGAATTATTTTACAGTTTGCATATCTAACCATCCTACAAAATATTATTTGAGAAAAATACATCTCCCCTATTCACTTCCTGCAGTAATGAGCCTTGCTGATTTTTTCTTCATTTTAAGGCTTTCTCTGGACAGATGCAGTTCTATACAGTCTAGCAGCAGAAAGTGAGGTGAATTGCTACATTCAGAATAATCTTAGAATAATGCTTTTTCAGAAATGAATTTTGCAAGCAAAACTAATAGCAAGCATTACTAGTGCTCCAATGGGACTCTGAAGACTGATATATTAACATTGTTCTGAGGCTGTACAAGAGCCTCAGAAAAAAAAAGCAAGTTTTGTTCCCCAATAAAATGCAAGATTATGCAGTATTAAAAAAAAAAAAAAAAGATAAAAAAGAGTGCTGGCCAGGACTTTAAGAGTTCAATTACTTTTTCTATCTACCCCTAGGCTAGATGATCTGTAACTACATCATTGCAGGCAGCTTTTTATTCAGTTTTCATTTAAAGAATTTTTCATTTTAGCAAAAGTGGCTTCACAATTTCCAACCACTCCATTTCAGTGGCTCATTGCCTTTAACATTACATGGTTCTGTGAAGCATTTGGGATTGTGAATGCAGCTGTAGATAGATATAACTATATTATCTTTACTTCAGACTCAGGCACTAAGAGCAATGAAGCCAGATCATCACAAGCCACACCTGCCTAGCTCGATTCAGATGTACATTATCAGCAAAAGAAACCCAGTACAGTTTTACTGTTATTTATTAAAATCAACTGATCTCCGCTATGAGTACTCCACTCCCACCTTCTCTTTCCCAGTTGAGATTTGATTTTGTTTGCTTGGAGGCCATGATGCTTCACAGCTCTCTTTCCACTGGCTGTGGCAAGTTCTGAAAACTGTGGTTTCCAAGCATTTCTCTCCAGCCTTAGTTGAAGCTAGTGATGGTGACCAGTTCCATGCTGCACAATTTGCATTGCTAATATTTTTGTAATGAAATCCTTTTTTTTAGAAGTATTACTGTAATGAGATTCAAACAATTAAAGAAAATAAAATATGTTGCCTGTTGGATGTGCTAATCAATTCCTTAAATGTCATTACATGCCTGTGACCCTTTTCCAATCTGCTCTTCATCGGCCTTCATTTCTAAAAGTTCATAGTATGTCTCTGAATGAATTTATGACATACAACGTAGTTCTCTCATGTTTCATGCTAGACTAATTTCACTGAAAGTCTGTGCAATGAGCTTCCTTTCACTGTGTTGGCGCACAAGAAGGAAAACGGATAAATTTGGAAAAGGTGAGACTAGCCTGGGAAACCTCCTTCTTAGCAAGAAGCCTGACTAGTAGCGTATTTCTAGCATTAACACAAGATTAAGTCCCCATTTGCAGCAAAGTCTCTTCTTGATCTGTTTACAACTGCCTGTGGCAGAGTGTCCTACCTGCAGAGTGTGCCAAAACATTCTCCTGGATGCTGGATAAATTTACCTCACCCAAAAAAGGATGTGCAAGGAATGAATATGAGTAGCAGTAAGGAGCAAGCTGATGATTCAAGATAGTTGCCACAAAAGCATCTGTTGGTGGGTTTCTGAAAAAAGTCATGGTGAAAATGAGATTACTTGACATCTCTGAGGAAAAATGGCAATAGCAATGTCACTGATGAAGACAGAAACCAAAACTCAGGTTGAAGAAATAGGGGAAAATATCTTACAGCAGAAGATTTTGGATTTATGTAGACAAAATTGATTGGATTTATATAAATTCAATCCAAGAAGATTGGATTTATGTGAACAAACCTAACAAGAGGGTAAAATCACTAGGTTAGGGCTCTTGCCACCAAAAGTTCTCTGCATAGTCAAGAGGGAGGGGAAAAAAAATCACATCTGCAGGGCAACACTGACCACATAAGATTTAAAGCATCATCTGAACATACCTCACCCTTTCTTTCTGTCCAGAAAAGAAATAATGAATAGGGGCATCTCAGTTTGAGTGAAATATGATCAGGTCAAAGAGTTAAATTCTCCATCTCTGACCAAAATCACAAGTGTTGATTTTGTTACATTGTAAGTACTTTCAGATAAAGAAAATAGGAAGTGCTACAGAACTCTCTAAGTGGAGCAGAAGGACATAGAATACACTGTGCACCATGTGGCTGAGTCACCATTTGAACAAACCACGAAAGGACATTTGGTGTGAAAGCTCTCAGAGGCACAAACTCCTTAATCCAAAATTCAAAACTGAAATGAAATTGTATTTGGTTTGTCATTAGGCGTTACGGCAATAAGTATGATGGAGGCAATCTTCCTGTTATAATACTTGTAAATCCAAAGTGTAAATCAACTAATAGTCATCATGTCCTGTACAGTAGCAGTGAATAATGTGACCTATATATTACAGGAAATCATTATTAAAAAAAAAAATCATAGATCCATAGAAAATATCTGAAGGGATTTTAAGATACTCTCCAGCCTACCTTCCATTCAGGATCTGTTTTCCACTGTCACTCCTAATGATTATTTATTTAACATCCACTTTTAAAGACTCCAACTAATCATAATTTCACAGTCTCTTGAGAAAAACTGTTTTTTAGTTATTTTAGCCTTTAATTTGAAATTCTTTTGCAGCAATTCAAAATGTTTTCTTCTAGCCCTAAAGTCTACACATTTCCCTCTTTTTACTCCCTTCCCTTTGGGCCCAACTCTATTTCAAGGAGTGTGAACCTGAACAGAACAGCAATATATTGATTTATACTCTTCATAACCTTACTGATGTAAGTTGCTTCCAACAGTGTAAAACTCAATGTGTAATTAAACTTGTAAGAATCTTTCTTAATACAGAAATGAGGGTGTGATTTCACACAGATCCGTTCTTCATGATTTCTATTTTGTGATTCTATATCAATTCATCCATCAGGATTTATAAAGTCATTTTTTTATTTACTTTCTGCCTCAGAAATCTAAGCTTTTGGTTATTTTCTATTACAACAGAATTTCCCTATTTTTACAAAAGGACTTTCAACTGAACTTCTTTACATGGCCATCTGCATAATTACTATGACTCTTACTGTACTAGCAGCTTACAGGTTATTAACTGGATTCTGTTCCCCTTGAAATATACAATAAAGCAGCACTTGAGCAAAAGGACAAATTGCAACTTGCGTGGTGCAAAGACATCTTCTCCTGTGCCAGAAATCTGGCTGAAAAAAATAAGTGTGGTAGTGAGGGACTCATCAAGAGAAAGTGGGAGGAAGCAGGAAGGCAGAATGGGCACTGAGAGTTCAAGGAGAATTAATCCAGTCGATTTCTCTTCCAGGTTTGAAGCTCAAGAAGCAAATGAAACAGATTCGAAGCACAGTGGACACCTCCTTTGCAGGTGTGTATCCCCAAAGCCTGTCTGAGTCATCGTAACTCTGGTGGTTTACACCAGCTGGAGAAGGATAACTGAGACTGGTGAAGACATTCGCTCTCAGCTCAACTTTAGGTCTTGCATACACTGCAGGTGAAAAGCCACACCAGCTGGCTAAATGGTTTCTAAATTGTGCATATACTTTCTCATCCATAATTTACTCTGAATAGA
This sequence comes from Nothura maculosa, assembly GCA_032353885.1. Lineage (NCBI taxonomy): Eukaryota > Metazoa > Chordata > Aves > Tinamiformes > Tinamidae > Nothura > Nothura maculosa. Next base: position 4,337,502 of record JAUBOD010000140.1, read on the forward strand.
TTCAAAAAATACTTGTTCCAGTCAATTCCTGGGCAGTAATTTGGCAAGTAGTTCAAAAGTATCCAGGCTTATCATCTTTTCTGATTACAAACAGGGAAGTAACTTCACTTGCTCAGACTTGGGAATTCTCCAGGCAAGCTTGCTGGTCTTTTTCTCCTCTTATTATTTTTTTGAAATAGATCAATTGTGGTAAATATGTCACAGGAGAATAGTTGTCCCTCGAATTTGGCATCATGTTAAAAAAAAACGGAATTCTACATCCCCCTGCTGGAAAGATGATTTTGGAATTCAGAGGATGTTACACTGTCACTTAATCCTTGCTAACTTTGCAATTGGGAAACCAAAAAAAAAAGAAAAAAGAAAAAAGAAAGATAAAAAAGGCAAAAGGAAAAAAACAGACTGCTGAATTCCTTTGAATTTCTCTTTTTTTCTCAGCTTAATTGCTATGAAGTCCTCCTGAAGGAATCTCTTTTAAAGAAACAGGCCACTTTTACTTAGCAATAGCACTTAGCACTTGTCATGAGACAAAAGACAGCATTACTACAGAATCTGTTCAGAAGAATCTCTGTCTTTGTAAGAAATAAGAAGTTCAAAAGGCAAAAAGTGTCAGAGCTAGCAAATTAGGGTAATAAAATTGAGTTCAAAATCTTTATGATGGAAGAAAAAGCCTGCTAAGTGAATTCTATGTGCTTAATTAAACTTAATTTTACAAAGAAGTATTTTTAAATGACTGACTGTTTAAATAGGCTGTTCATTTTCTTTTTTCCCTGCAAAGATACTGTTGCTCTGAGGCCCTGTATTATTGGTTATATTAAGTAATATACATCCCTCTGCACTGACATCCCTCAAGATGAATGTGTTTATGTGCGTAGCTGGTGACACGATTCAAAGTGGGATACTGTAGGTATGAAATCTTAACCAAACTTAGATGCAATAAATCTTGGCGCAGTAACTGTATTGCTTTATTCCTGACTTCAGTCAGAGCTGCTGCCTGCAAGCATGCAAGTGTTTAATTTTTGGCATATAATTCCCTCAGTTTCAGACCATGTAAGTAACACTTTCCATACATGTCAGCTGTCAATTACTGTTAGAGCATCTAGCTATTACCAGCCAAGCTGCAGCAAACTGACAATTAATGTTCTATATTGTGGATCCATCACTCAGAAAAAGGAAAAAAAAAAAAGAAAAAAAAAGAAAAAGCAGAAGAAATTGAACGGTTAACCTGTAAAGTGATATTTCTGACAGCTTTATCACTGTGTTTTCTCTTGCTTGAGAAGAACACAGTGCACTCTGGCTCATGGAGTAGCAGAAATAAATCTCCTCTGGCCAAGTGAAAGAGAGACCTCTACAGGTGGCTTTTTTCCCATCCTAAAACCTTGGGATGTTGTTCCCCAACAACATCATTTTTTTTTCTTAAAAAAAAAGTAAGTAAGAAAAAAGAAAGAGAAAAAAAAGTGTTCTCTGGACACAGCTGCTGTGTCAGAGCAGATGGAAGAAGATCATAATGGGGACAAGTGCTGCCCAGCCCTGAACCTCTTGGTAACTGGTGATGTGGGAAACCATTTTCTCCAAAAATGAGCAGAGCTGAGGCTTCCTGACAAGGGCTGTACCTTCCTGACATGGTGTTGTTGGCTCTGCACTGGTGCCAATTAAAGCACAGGTGAGCTTCCGAGCAGACAACTTCATTACACTTCTCCATGAGAAATACTGGGATTCAGTTATTTATTATTATGACTTATTACGATGATATTTATTATAATAATATTATTGATAATAATAGTATTAATCATATCATGCATGAAAGCCACACAGAGAGCAAACAAAGAATGAAGTGCATGTTCCCATGGTTTTATAGCACATCATTTCTGCCTCCTCTAAGGAGCTCGACTATATTCCGTAGGTAACATGTCCTGCTAACAGGACCCTTTCTGACTTGAACAGCACGACAGGATGTAATGCCTTTGTAACTCCTTTAGTATGTTTTGGAAAGTGTGCTATCTTCCTCCATAACTGCCTTTTATTGATGGGAATACCAGAAGTCTAATGGAAAGAATGAGCATCATTTACAGCTGCACTTTCTTCACTAGTCTTCAAACTCTTCTGCTCTCGCAGGTATCCACAAATCTTGCACAGCTAAAAATGCTGGCAAATAAACAAGATCATAGAAAAAGAAATGCTAAACGGTATTCCTTTGACAGGAATATTAAAAAAAGGGATGGAAAGCAGAGCTAAAAGCTGCCGATACTTTATGTAAATTCTGTGATCTCTACACAATTTCTAAATTTCCTCAAGATTTTTCTAGTTTCAACCTACAAATACCAGTATCTTTCTGCATGCAGTAATCATGTACAGACAGAATTTAAAGCTGAGGCCAAATTAGCAGCAGTATTTATTTTTCATAATCAACTACTTGTTGCCCTAAGATCAATATTCTCAGATTTCACATGCATAAAGATGGAATGGTTGGGTTGTTAGACACTTTTCAATCATAGAGAATAAAAACATCTATTGATAGAAGCATATTCTGGAGACTACTGAAAATTATATGTCTTTTGCAAAAGAAGAAAATGATAATACTTCAAGTATTATCATTATAATAATAATCAATACTACAGGGAAAACACTAAACAAAAAAGAACAAAATCAACTCACAGAAATGAAGAATACAAAAAGCTAAAGATTTTCTCTTTTTTTCTAATCTATTGCTTCCTGCAGTTCTTCCAGGGATGTTCCATAGTGTTTCTACTGCCCATGCACACACATTGCTCTGCCAAGTATTTGTAACTGGCAAGTATATTTGCATGATATCGTACGAAAGAAGAAAGATGGCTGCCAAGGATAGAGCTGGATAGGAATTCACAAGATCTCTGCTGCAACAGCTTGCAACCACAGCACTGATGTCTGGCCTTGAGCAAGCTGTCTAATCAGCCCTCCATTGAGTTGATCAGCTGTAAAATAGAATCAACAACGTTGTGGTTTTTTTTTCTCTCTCTCTGTCTTTTTTTTTTTTTTTTTTTTTGTAATTTGAGCTTTTAGGGAGAGTAATATCAGTACTGAGATAATTCTCTCTCTACATTTCCCCTGAGTTTAAATATCAGCCAGAAAGTAAAGGAAAAAAAAAAACAGAACAGTGTTAAGTTAATTACATGAATAACCTTACTGAGTCTGTACGTTCATGGATATGCTGTGCCATGTAGTTCCACGCTCTCAAAGGCTGTTATACTTCTTAATGAGTTTGGCTAAGTAAATCATTCTGACAGGCCATCAATCATCATAAAATTGTCAGAGGAGAGCCAGATCTGCTATTGCACAGAGTCGGGTGAAGAGAGAACGAGGGTGGACTTGGACCTCCAACGCTTGCAGATGCAGGTGCTCCCGTGAGATATCTTCATTAAGGTGCCGTGAGCAATGTCTCACCCAGGTATATACCACAGGCTACGTGCGATCACGAGCCATATGCCACTGGAAGAGGTGTGCTAAGATCTTGTTATTTCCTAGCACTTGGAAAATGCTACTTCTCAGTCAAGGTAAACTTCCTGCCTCTTTTTTTTGTTCATCTGGATTGTCTGGATTGCCTACCTCTCTCTTGCAAATCTTCTTTTTTTCAAGTGAAAATATACAGTTAAGTTAGTATCAATGTGATGGGTGTAAATCTGCTGTCTTACTGCTCATCAAGATTGTACATGGTTGTTGTACTATTAGATGCTGCCTGTTTTTCAGGGCTGGAAAGCTGAGCACAAATGCAGTCCCCAAAATGAGCTGGGCACCCCATCTGTGCTGCAATGCACAGGTGTAGCCTGTGCAACTCAGTTTTGGTTTTGTATGCCCAAAAATAGGCTGCTCACAGTGTGAGTAGTGCTCCACAATAATGAAGAAAACTGCTTTCTATATCCACATTTATCTATGAATGATGTGGCTGTCAGCAGCAGGAGTTTGACCCACTTGCACATTTCATCATGCAGCTACATTTTTTCAAGCCAACATGCTGGCCAGTGCATGTTCATAAGGATATAATTATTCCTCATTGCAACAGTTCAGTGATTAACTCTACAGTTTTTGACACCCTGCTACTTGATATTCATGTCTGTCCACTCATTCAAACACACCTTTTCCATTCACTCCTATGAAATGCCTGAAATCATATTCCATTTTTATGCTCACGTACTTTTTGATTTAGTTGCTAAAGATCAGCAACAGATTTCTTGGGCATCAGCAGTAGGGCATCTTGGGCATCTAAATGTAGGTCCCTACATGCAATATTCTACCTAAGCGCTTAGGTACTTAGCCGACTAGAGGCATAGTTTGAGAGAGGATTTCTTGACTGCGCTGAGCACCTCAGTCTGTTTGAAACTGAAGCCCACGTGCAATTCATTTAGTGGCATCCCAGAGCCTACATCTCTGGAGAGGCCCACTTCAGCAGGCATGCACAAAGCAGGTCCAATCACTCTGATTATGTGACTTTCAGCCACTTGCATTGACTGATGAGCACCTCAGCTAGCAAAGCCTGAGTTCCCATAAATTTGTGTTTCTCTATAATTCCCTTAAATAAGCAGTCAGAGACCAACTACAACCATTGAGTCATAGCCAATGCTACCAAACTTTGGATAAATGTATTTTTTCAGCAGGCATCAGCCTGAGTCTCTTGTTGCTGAGAAAGCAACAAGATAATGAAAGAAGGAGATATGCAGGTTACTGAAGATGTGAGCCGGTGAATATATGAAACCTCACAACTCTCCCCTTCCCGGCTATCTATTTTTATAAAACTAGTAGATGCATAATTACTTTTGAGATCCAGATGTTTGTCCTAAGTAAGGATAATCTGCATGGACAGGTCTGCATAAACCTTATTTCCAAGGAAAAATAGGAGCTAAAACACAAGAGGAGGGAAAAAAAAAAAAAAAAGACATAGTACCTACCTTTTTTTTTTTTTTTTTAAGAGGAGATGTGTTTGATACTGATCTTAAACATAATGGAGTATGGTCATGCTCCGCACCTTCATCAAGGCACAGGAGGCTGAGCCCATTCATCTCACCAGGTTTCAGACAAGAGAAACTCTCTGCTTTCCTCTGTCCCCATCTGAAACGTATCCAAGACTGAGACGCTCAAAGAACCATGAAGCACATACAATAAAAACAGCCTTTAAATACAGTTCTTTCTTGGAACATTTTTTTCTTGCTTGCAAAGATAATCAAATGTATTTGATTACCACTTGAGTGTTTGTGACTTTCCTGTCTCTTCAGTATGGTCTGGACCTTTCACTCAGTTTCAAGTAAAACTGACCAAAGATTCTCTCAAAGACCATGGAAATAAATGGCATCCATCTGATGAGGCCTTTGCTAAAGGGTAGCAGGGGGTGGCAGAGATCAGAGTGAGCCTGTGCTTCCATTCAGGGAATTCCCACCTGGAACTGTTGCCACAAACACTCACTAGACTAGCTGCCTTCCTGGGAACCTCCTTATGTGTCAAGCTAAGGATGGAGAGCTGTAGAAAATTAGGCTTCATTAGTGTCACAGCTACTCACAATTCTTTCCTACCCTGGCACTTCATATTTCTTTATTGCCCTGGACTATACTTATCTCTAACTGCAACCATTTATTTCCAAAACCCTGGTTCTTTAAATAAGGCTGTCTAAACATATTAATGTCATTTTTGCTATTATTTCTTATATAAACACACAGATCTATCCATTTTATGATTGTATAATACAATATAAAATGTAAGTAAAATAGCTTATCATTTTTTTTAGATTTATGGATTTCTTTCAAATTACAAATACATCCAACTTGTTTTTCATTTAAGATTTAAATCACTACCTGAATCATCTTTCAATTCTCTTCAAATTATGCTATATAGGAGTTAAATCTAACAATGAATATATCCAAGTCATATTTTACCTCAGTGTTTTGACCATTCTTATCCATATGGTCAATGGAAATTTTTCTTATTCCCTGCTTTCTGCTTTCAGACTACATTATACTTCTCAGTATGCTATTTTGGAAGATAGTCTTTTTACCCTGAAGGAGAATGACACATGTAAATCATGTTTTTAATACAGTTAGGTATCCATATTATTTTCCTTTAGGAGCATGAAAATATTTCTGTGGTGGAAATATTCCAATGTTATGTCACATTTCACATTTCAGGTAAGAGGATCCAAATATTTTAAATGAGGAAACACAACATGAAGTCTAATGTTCAAGACAGAAACCTTGACAAAGGAGGTCCCCAATATAGGGACCCCTATATAAGCTTCCCAACCTTATCATCTCCTTACTGTAAAGAGAAAAGGGAGGATTTGAAGAGGTTATAAAATCCAGGAGTATTCCCAACAAGGAGCACTAGTGCAGTCATTTCAAGGAAGTGAAAAGCCCAGTCCTATAGCTCTCAGAAAATGCAACTGACAAGAATTACCCTCAACTGAACAAGCCCAAAATAAGATTTTCTTAACAAATATGTTAGATCCAAATCTCCCATACTTAACCATGCAACTGCTGCTTGGCAGAACCCAGAAATTAAAGAGAGTAGTTGGATTTACCTCCATCCCGTTTTACATTCACATACACGATCATTATTCAAGTACCTCCTGCTCAAGATGAAGTATCACTGGGCAGGAATAGATGCTGACTAAGTGACTCCACAGCTGCAGCTGTTTCTTGTACACAGCTGGTGGCAATGAACTGTTATTAATTTTAGTCTGTATTTTGCAGTTGCCAGAAGCAAGCTGGACCAAAAGCTCTAAATAACGAGGTATATAGAGGAGAAGTGACTTGACTATAATAGACTGCATCTTCTCAGTTAGGGCTCTCACTCATGCCTTCTCCTTTCTACAGTAACAGCCAGGGAATTTTCCTGTCATTCTTGAGGTCTTAGGAAAGTCTGGACTGGAATCCATCACCACTCACTGAGACTGGTCAAGATGTAGTCAGGGGTCACCATGATTCTGACCTGTGGAAACTTCTTTGTACAGTTTCACAGAACAGACCGAGATACCTTAAGAGAACTAGAACATGTAAAACTTTCTCCTGCTAGCCAAATTATTATCTAAATATTCTTGGGTTTGCAACTTGTTTATTTGAATTAAAACTTCCATTGAAATGAAAAGAAGGAGGATGAGCAATTCATTCATTCAGAGTTGGGAAGCATGGGGAGGTATCCAGATTTGAAAACCCTGGTGACTTAGTCCACAATCACAGCATTAAAAAAATTCTAGGAGACATCTAGTATGATGGCAAACTCCTATGAAGTGTATAAGATTGATTTTTTTTTGGATGATTCTAAACAATTACAGACACACAAAGACATTTGATTAATCATATTGCTTTATTATCTTGTGCATTAGACTATTTTACTTACAGAAAGAATGTGTACAAGCAAGAAGGACTCTGAGCCAATGTTTTGACAGTTTCATGATTGTTTCAGCGAAATGAAACTGCTGGAGTGAAATAATCCCAGTACCCTCATCAAGTTGTGAAAACAGCAATCTTCCTTTTAAATTTTGAACTAGAAAACATGCCGTTTAGACAAGAACCTATAATCACCATCAACATCACAATTACATTTTTCCTCTGAAACAACAGCAAATGTCAATAAGAGAAACTCCCAACAAATTTAACAGTGAAGTCCAAATATGAGTCTTGCCATGGAGCTTGGATTAGCTCAGCTCAACCTCCAGCTCAGAAGACTGTTTGAAGTCAGGAGCTATGGCAAGCTCAAAGAGAGAAAAGCAACACAGTGCCTTTAGGTCAGAAACACTGAAGGCAGCATCAGCTCTGCTTTGGAAGGCAGCTCGGCAGCCAGGCTACAAGGGGTGTGAGGTGAAGATAAAATAACATCCTTTCCCGTTCCTGGAAAACCACTTGCACTGAGGACCAAAAGGAAGGGTTTGAGAGCAGACAGTTCCTCTTGGCTCTTTCCTGTTCACAGAATATCAAGCAAAATCTCACAATTACCTCTGATTTATTCATTGTTGGAATTTACATGGCATATCTTGTTGCAAGTCTTTTCAAATCTCTTTGGACTGATTCTATCTGAAATTCAAGCTGCGTTGGTTAGCTCAGACCAGTCCCAAACTGTGCAGGATTGCTGGTTTTTCCTGAGTGGATTAGCGTGACTCATAATCAAGAGAAGGGTTTGCAGAAAATCTCAAAGGAGTTCAAGCTTTCCAAGAGCTGTAGAACAAATACATCCTAAACTTCCTTCTTCTCTCTCCCACTGCTTGCCAAAGGGACATGCCCTGGTGCCTGCCAAAGGGACGTGTCTCCATATCCATCATCCAGCACCATCCACTCCCCAAAAGCTCTTTGATACTCAGTGGAAAACCCCTCTTCCCTAATACCCAGGTGTTCACCAGCTTCTCTCATGTAATTGTCTCGTACACTGGCTTATGCCTTAGCTAAATATGTACACCTAAAGCAACGAAGAGCATTTCCAAGCTCCTGGGTCCAGACTAACCATCCAAAATTAGCTGTTATATTCGGGTCCTCATTTCAGGATCGGGAAGATGGAAAATAGGATCTGGGAGGTATGCTGTATATGCACTTGCAGCTAATACTAGATGTATGCTGTAGAACTTCATTATTGCAAGATAATGTTTAAAGATAAAATAAAAGTTTAATTTAGCCTGTCATCATATAGAAATTCCTCTGAAAAACAGGAAAAAAGTTTTGAAAAGAAAAAAAGCATCTAATGCATTTTGAAGGTCATGTTTGACAACTGAACTCCTTCTGAATATAGAGTTTAAATTCAAATATTATCATATGAGATTAAAAATTGAATTGGAGTGATAGTCCTGTGATAAGAGGCATTGCCAGAGATTCAGTTTCTCATTTAATTGTCTACTTGCTTGCATCATGTCCACAAAACCTGTCAAAGTTAGAGTGCAATTCTGAGAACCGTAACTATTCAAGTTTTATGAGTTTGAGGTAACTGAATTCTCCGAGTCTTTGTTGCAATCAAGAAATGACACTTGTTTCCATTTTGAAATTGATTAGTTTCAGCCTTTTGCCACAAGTTCAGCTAATTAAAGATCTCCACACCACTGCCAGTCACTTCTTCATGTTAATGCTTAATCAAGCTTGATCAAGTTGCTTCTCAAACAATACTTAAAAAAAATAAATGCAGCTTGTTAATTCATTTGTTGTAAAAAGCTGACTTTCTAGATCTTTGGATTATTTTCAATGCTCTTTTATGGAAAAAAAAATGCTCTTCGAAATTCTCTCCCTCCTTTATAGTTATCTGAACAGTTAGATATTTTTCTCAGTACCATAGACACACATAATACCAATTTCTTAGTCAAAGGAGACTAAGAGACTCAACTGAGTCCAATTTTCTTCCTTCTTCAAAACCTGAAAACCCATAGATTAAAGCTACCAGTTTTTCGAATGGTTTAAGAATGGTTTTAAAAAAATGTTTGTTTTTTTTTTTAAAAAAAGGGTTCCTACAATCTTAAAACTGGAGTTTGAATTTCCTGAAAGAAGGACATTTAAAATCAGAAATTCTTGTCAACTTGTACTGACCTCAGTTTCTTAGGTGGCAGAAGATTTTAGGCAACAAATAATTTCTCTAGAGGGACTGCTCACAGTCCCAGGGTGAACTGTGTCAGCTCCCAAATCATCTAAAAGCCTTTGACACAAAAGGGTTAACTAAGGACAGAGATCTTGCTGTAAATTACTCTTTTTGGCTTTTTTTTTGTCTTTAGTGGATTTAAATGAGATGTTTCTTATCACCTTAACATTCTTTCAATGGTTTAGTTCTGCAAAGGCAGTAGTAAGTTAATTAAAAGAGCTATAATGGCTGAAAGAAGTCAGCAGGTTTCTATGGGCTGCTGATCAAAGCAAAAGTGGTGTTTTTAATGATGTTTCTTCATTTTTAGAGATGATGTGTCTCTATAATCACCTAAGTGAATGTCATGATGACAAAATTAGATACAAACAGATATTTTAAAGAAAATAAAGCTGGAAATAAAATTCACAAAACAGAATAAAACAAACTAAAAATCCTCAAATGGAACAGACCACTCATAAGAACCACAGTGGGTCAGTCTAGAACCACAATATTCTCTAGTTGTTCCCTCTCAGTGATTCCTGAAGTTAAAGATGAATAATGAAGGACAGAAATCACCAGGTATGTTTTTCTTACTTGCATGGCAGTGATGCATACAGGCTTATAATGCCATTTGAGTAAGTGGGATGAGGCTGTGGCTACATAAATTTTGACATACAGAGAGTTTTGTGCTGACAATATCCAAAATCAGATATCAAGTTTATGTCACATACATATTTATATTGTCCAGATCAGTGAAGTATTCTACTCTGACCATACTCTACTCTCTCCATACACTTACTTCCCTTTCACGTAATTATCTTTTGTTTATGTCTTTAAATTAGAGCTGCATTCAACGTGATCTATGTTTTGAATAAAAATTAGACATACTTTTTTATTCTTCTCTATAACTCCTTAGCTAATCTTTTCTTTTTTTTCTCTGAGAGTATCATTATACTGGCAAAGTTTCAGATTGCCCAAATAATAGTTTTTTTCCTATGCCTTAAACCGCCTTTGCTTTTCAAGCATGACTGTACTTCTGATGTAATGGCAGAAGAGGAGGG
>JAUBOD010000140.1:4382189-4398770 GCA_032353885.1 Nothura maculosa
AATGTGCATACTTCTAATATGAGGCATTACAATTTTGATGGACTGAGCAGATTGTTATGAGGCCTTTGAGATATGACAGTATGTGAAACAAGTGTAGCCAAAACTATGGAATATCTGATACATCTCAAACATGAATTGAAAAACTCTCCTATAGAAATTATAGGATCCCTAAGAGGGAGAAGGGATGCCAGAATTTTTTTCGTGGCCTGATATTGTTTATTATCTTTTGTATTAATATTATTTTCTGAAATCCATTCTAAAATAGTTTCCACTGAGAACGATAAAGAGATATGTCATGGTGAGAGGAGGATGTTCAGGTAGTTCTACCTGCCTACATTCATAAAAGGTGCTCACGTGAATATTAGACATAGTCAAGTAAAAAAAAATGTCTTTAAAAACAAAGAAAAATAGCCACAATATCATCCTTCCTATGTCTTGATGAGTAAATGATGCTTCTTTACCAGCTCTGAAGATGGCTGGCATGGAAGGGGTCACCTCTATTCCTGCAGACTATCTTAACTGGTACCATTGTAGCTGAAGACACACTCTGCTGGCACCGGCCTCAGCCTTGTGTTGATCCCAAACCATGCTGAGATGGTGTCTGGCCTGGGCTGGTCTGTCTCACTGATTGAGGCCAAAACCACAACAAAGCTTGTGTTGATATTAGCACTAGGGACAATCGAGTTCAAGTGCGCAGAAACATTTCTTGTTTAATTTACTGTTGTAGATGCAGCCAGTGTGTCTAGGCCTGATATATGCATTGGAAGATTATGTTGAAAAACTGGAAAAGGCCCAGAGGAAGGCAACAAGAGCAATTTGTTATCTATAAATCTTAGCGACATACTCAAAGAGTTCTATTTATTTGGTTTATTTAAGAGACCAAAAGGTGTTGATCATGATCTACAAGTGCCAATATAACAAAAAGATTTCCTGTAGACAACTGCTCTGTACTCTAGAAGCAAAAAAAATATGCAATAAATTCCTTTAAGCTAGATTTGGGTAAGTTCATGTAATAAATAAGGCACCTCTTTAAATATTACTGGAATTAACTGTGGAACAAATTAGCAAATGCACTGATGATGTCTCCATTATGTATGTTCCTTCATTTATTTCTAAGAAATATTCTATGAATAAAATAAATATTTGGGGTCTAACAAGGGAACAATATTTGAGATTCTGTGACTCGTGCTCTCCAATAATTAGGTTAAGTTATCATAATGGTGACTATGATTTAACAGGCTATGATTTGATGAAACAGATGCTGTCAAGGCTTTTAGTATGAGTAGATAGATTCTCATGCTAGTCCTGTGGAAATAAAAATAATTTAAGAGGTGGGGTGTGTAGTTGTAACCAAGTAAATTGAGGTGAAAATTGCTTTTCCATGTTGGTGCCAGCCATTAATTGGAATAAAACACCATTGATAAACAGACTTTAACACAGTTGGACAGAAACTGTCCTGTCTATAGATATGTGTGTTGCACCTGCCCTTTCTGATTGCACCCTAAAAGAAGATCCATTCTAGTTCATGTGCACTTTTCCCTGAGAGTTTCTCTGCCAAGGTACTTTGCTGGGTTTTTTTCCCCAAAGGATATATGCATATAACAGGCCCAGAACAAATGTAGCATGTCATAATTGGTATGCTCTCAAGCTTGCCCTTACAAGAATATATAAAAATGCAACTTTCACCCATACTAGTGCTGCATAGGCGCAGCAATAGCTGAATTTGGATCTTTGCTTGGATGAGAAAGTTGTGGCAGAGATGGTGAGTTTCTGCTATGTCATCAACTGACTCATGAAGCAAAGATACAGGTGAGATGTCACTGGAAGAAAATGAAATAAGAGCCTCTTATCAGCCTCTTTCTATGTAGTGGTCACCTTCCCTGTAACACAGTAGCAACAACTCAACAGCTTTCTATCCTGACAAATGTCTCCCATTTCCTTGAATAGCTGTGGAAATAACTTTTGACAAGTCCTGTCTTTGTCCAGGCCTCTCTCTCCTGACTCAGGAGACAATCTTTAATCTTGGTAAGGGAGAAGCCATCGGCCTCACCTCCCTGCTGCCCCAAGCAACTGGTGAGACAGGGATTTGCTCTGCAGTGCCCAGAGCAGGGAATGTCTCCTTCCCTTCACTGTTGCCACCAGAAACAAGTATTTGTCACTGCAGGATCCCTAGAGAGCCTTTGCAAAGCACAGCTTTCCCTGCTAGATGCCTACACAGCCATACTGAGCCTTGGATGTGTGGGACAAGATATCTCCAAGCTCTCTTTGTTCACCTGGGCTGCTAGCTGGCCCCAGGTCCAAGCACTGCCTGCAACCAATGGCACTGCATACAGAAGGCATCTGCAGCTGAGGTTGCCACGCAAAGACCTATGGGCTGAGAGCCTAGTGGATCTGCTTGTTTCAGAGAGGTCTGTAAACCTTGATTTCTAGGTTCTTCAACAGTGAACACTGAGACATTGTTGTAAAATAGATAAATCTCCAAAGTTATTTGGAGCAAGAAAATGAAAATGTGAATGAAGGACACCTGAACTCAGGTTAGCAGAAAGATGTTTGCAGAGTGATTTGCAGCAAGCTGTTAAGAAATGCACTTTATATCCCCCCAAATAAAAATCTATGCCCAATTATTGAGGACAGGAAACAGCAGTTGAGGGGTGGAGATGATTCTCCTACGAAGAGAGATTAAAGTTTGCAGACAAGCTTAGGATGAAAAATTAGCCATGTTATGTAGTGACTCTATGATCAAAGATTAGAGAAAAGTAATTTCAGCAGTTTCTCCTGTCAGAAAAGAAAACAATATGTATAAAGAGAAGTAGGTGAAGAGAAGTAGATGCAGTTAGCTCTCCTGCTCTGAAATCCTGGTGGAGCTGAGGCACGGGCAGTTTTTTACCTGGATGTAGCCATCAAACTCAACACTTCAAAGCACCACACATTTTGCCCTCACCCATTGATCTAATTCCCACTACATGTGTCTTAAAACCCATATAAGCTATCCATAAACCTACCCTGCCTTGTAGTTACATAGCAAGGCAGATATCTGGCCAAAACACACTTTTCCTTGCAGTAAAGAAATTGCTGCTTTCTGAGCCATTGCTCTGAAGATTATCAGCTTTTTCTAAGATACCTATCTGTTTACACCAATAAACTGTTTTTCTTGCTACCCAAACCAACCCTGTTACCCTTCCACACCAGAAATTAGTTAACAGTGTAAATATCCTGCCTGCAAAACTTTAGCATAACAGCAGGATGGGGAAGGAGAAGAAATCCCTGCAAAGCTCTAAGTTCCTGAATGGCCGGATTAAATTAATTCAGCTATTGGGATTCCTTAGCTTGATGCAAAGTCTCTCTGGGAAGCACAGTGTCTGTGCACCTGTTGAGTATGCAAGCTCCTTCCAGCATTGTATAATGACCACAAAAAAAACCTGGAGATTAAAAGGAATTTGAGGCTGTAAATAGCTTTTAAAGATGACATTCCTCCATACATTTACATTTTATATTGGAGGAAGGTGTCAGGTTAACGATTCATTTAGAATAACAAAAAGCCACTTCCAATGACAAAATTTTAAATATCTAATAGTGCAGGTGTGTTTTGTCTCCTTATTTTTATAGCTGTTATTATATAGAACTGAGCCAGGCCGCAGAACAGCCTCTATGTATATTTATGATTTCTATAGTTGAATGTAATCTCCTCAGCTGGTAATTAAATGCCACAACTGAGGCATAGAAATACTGTAGGATGTGTATCTTGTGACTTACACTACATAAAAAAGCTTTTGCTTTTTTAATTTTTCTTTTTTTCTTCCTTTTTTTCTTAGTGTAGTAGATGTCTAGTGTTTGCCTTGTGCCTTCCAGTGTTTTCATGTGAAGCAAATTATGGGTGATACTCTCTAGATAGGAGTTTAAATTAAATAAACCTTACACTAAACCATGAAGAATTAACCTCTCGGCATGCAAAGGTTGATACTTACTTGGGCTATAACCTGCTTCTTAAAGATTTCATGCACCCAGTTTTAGGCTAGCTAGGCAGCTCTTCTCTATAAGCAATCATTAAAGCAGCCTAATTCCGACTTGTGCAGTAGCAATAACAGCAGCTTTGCAGCGTGTTTTTCGAGGCGTTTTTAGCATACGCTTCTAACACCAGGCAAATAAGATTGAAAAACAGTATTGAATGACTAGCATGTCAGTCAAGAAACAAGTGTTGAACAGCCAGCGCAGTGTGAGTCACCCGCCGGAGCAATTTCAGTCATTCCCTGGCGCAACTTGATGCTGAAGCCAAGCAATGAACTTCACGGCTCCTTGCAAAGATATTTTAAGCGCATGTGGCCATGCACACAAGTGGCCAAACATCTGTATTCCCCAGGAAACTCAACCTTGCCTAGGGCTTAACCAAGTGAATTTTGAGACATCAGCCACGTGGCATTTCAGATGCTGCTGCCACATACCATGGGAGCTTGGCACTTTGAGGTAGGCACAGTAGTAATCTCCACAGTCACCAAGCACGCACACAGGCTGTACACTCAACAACCTCCACCTCTGCTGCCTTGCCAGCATGTAGTATCACTCCGTGCTCTGCCATCTCTGGGAGGGCTACAGTCCAGCTACGTCATCTGCAACACGACCTGAAAATGGTCTCGGCAAGTTCCAGGTCAAGCTCAGCTTGAAAGATAAAATAGTCTCCCTTCTCTGCAAGCTAAGGCAGGCTTGTGAATATCTGTTTGTCTGAAGCTGAGAGCTGAGCTGTCTTTTGGTTCAAATATCATTCCCAAGAAAGCCAGCTAATGGAACCTGCATGGGACTATAGATGGTTGGGCTACTCAACATATTATTTTATTCATGTTTTTATTAATCATGTATAGAAATGCTTTCTATAAATGGGTACATTTCACTATAATTTTGTTTATCAATATGACTAGGAAAAAAAATGCCAGTATCAAGAACATCCCATTTTAGGACTGATATATATTTTATTTGACATTTTAAAATGAATTTCTTCTCCAGTCGTGTTTACCTTTTATTATGCATTTTAATACAAAAAACAAGCAGTACTGACATAAAATATTGCACTCTATTGAACTCTTCAGATAGACTGATATGAAGTATTTGTGCCATAGTTTTCTTTTGTGAAGCCTTGGAACAGTCAAGTTTATTCCTCTTCAGAAGAAAATTGGTTTTCAAAATCTTCAGCAGAAAGGAACATCCATCCTTCTCCCAGATCTAACTCCTGGTAATATAAATTCTGCAAATACTGTATTATTATTCAGCAGGCAGCTTTCTTAGCTCTGCAGAAATGAAAGAAATAACTTATAAAAATGCACACATAAAGCAGGCCCACGTCTTAGAAAGTCTATGAGTACATGAGATAATATCATAACCTGAGATCCAATCAGAGTGAAGACGCTGCTTTCATATATCGATGTTTCTGCCTAATACATAGAAAAAGCCAGAGCAAGAGGGAGGGAGAAGAGCCAGAGTTTTTTTCTTGGTCTCCAGACAACCTGTTTGGAGGTGCAACTCTAGGATTGTTGCAATCACAATCAGTTAAAGACATATGAGAAGCAAGGCTTGCAGGAAGAGAGAATACATTTTATTAGAGCTCTTGATATTGGATCATCTGATTTGCTTTGACAGGAACACAATCAGATAACTCTTCCTGGGTGCTGCTTTCCAAGCACTCTAGAGAGATGCAAATCTATATTACGATCCTTTTATAGATGGCAATAGGGAGAAGGGAGGGCAATGACTTTCTGAAAATCATGTTGTGAGTCACTGGTAGGGCAGTCAACACCTCAACTTTCTTGGTTTATCAGAAACCTCTACTGATATTCTTGCAAAACTAAACCTTAAGGCTTTCAAAACAGCAATAGACACTAAACTTCAGTCACGCCAGTCATCCCGTTAAAGCTAATCTGCATACCTGCATGCTTCAAGATGAGCATCTTTTTTGCAGAAGCCCCAAAACAGCCCAGGAACCAGGGTAAGTAATGCTACTAATTGTGAGCACGCAGTCTTGGCCTGCTGCTCTGCACTGGCTGCCATCCGAGTCCTCCACAGATTTCGAGGAATCATCTTTGGCCAAATGGGTTTACATGAAAGTGCCTTCCGTGGCTGTTTGGAAAGGTCTAAAAGCGCAAATATCTGTCACACAAGGCACAGGGGAGGACTGTGTGGCACAGGAGGTGGTTGGATTGCCATTTGCTCCTTGGGATGGGCAGTATTCCCATCCCCAATCCATTCAGCCTTGGTGCTCGAGTCAAAGGTTTCAACCACTGATGCTTTAGGGGAAAATCTAGGGAGCTGTGTAGTTGAATATGGCAATGTGTGTTTTCCCTATAGCTGCAGGCTGGTGTTATAGGCTACAGCTTGTGTTTGTTATGCTTTTGGGCAGCTATTCCTTGCATAGTCTGTTATTTAAAATAACTCATACTGATTTTATATCTAAAGAGCTTTACTTCTCTACTTAAATCTCAATATATACAATGCACTATTAAACCATGGTTAATGGAGAAGCAGGAAAAAATACAATTAAAGGTAGTGCCTGTGTGCCATTAGTGGTTACCCTTTCAAATTAGATATGATGATTTAAAATTTCCACCAATTTAACCTTGTTGGTAATTAATGAAATTGCAGCCATGATGGCCAAGCAAGTTTAAACACATTTATGAAGCTCTGGTTTGCCTTCAAAACATAGGAAACAAATTTGGTGCAGGATAAGCTTTCATTGGAGGAGAATGAATGCTATTATTTACATGAGGACAGGAAAAGCTACAGAATTGATGGATAAGATTCAAATGCACACAAAGCAGACCTCTCTGTTTCCCAACATCTATGGGAAAGCCCAAATTTTTTTAAACTCTATACAACATAGTAGGGGAAAAGTCTCAAGATCTCTCTTTTTCTTTTTTCCTCTCTCTCTACCCATGTTTGTAGGCTAAAATTTACTACAAATAATAATCACAATAAAAGTAGGAACAATATTCAGTCTGGACTTTTTCTTTCCCAATGTTCTGATTTAAAGGACTTTGGGTACAGCTTTATTAGCATTCTGTGAATCATTGTGTTGTGTAGCAGGCTGTAGAAAAAGCAGTCTGAGGGATGCATTAATAATAATAAAGTTGATGGTGTGATGTGATAGTAAAAGCTGGTTTAAGCAATGTTATTTGGGGTAGTTATAATTAGTGGTAGTCATTTAAAGGTCCCAGCGAGCATTTTGTAAGAGTAGAAATGTTAACCCTAGTGTCCTGGCAAATTTCCAGCATAAGCAATTACATTCTTCCTACAGTAGTTAAAAAACCCTTGTTGCTTCAATTAGAAGTGGTATTCTTCAGTTTTTCTCTGAGAGCTGTTGAGCTGTGTTACTGGCGCTGTTACACGGCTGTTGCATTCCAGCTGAGAGGTCCCAGTATTTTAGTTAAAAAATGAAGTGTTCTTCACATAAGGCTTTCTGCCTAGTAGTCTCATAGCACTGCATAAATCAATACGCAGCAGATGCAACTGATATTGTACACTGACTTCATGACAGGAGAAGAAAACAACAAAAAAGAGAGAATGGATCAGGAGGACAGACAACGCCAAGATGTGAATAAAACATGCACACCTAACGAGCACACAGGGCACAGCAGCAAGAGAAGGGCAAAGAAGGAAAGAACGGGCTTAGTCCTAGAGAAGAGAAACAAAGTCTAGAAAAACTAATTCAGCACTGAATCAACCACACAGTAGCCATGTATGGATTACTCCAGCTAATTTTAAGCATAGGAATAGTCTTCAGATTGCCTTTGCAGTCAGTGAGAAAGAAGAGAGCTTCAAAAAGCAATGTAACTGTTTTGCTATGTTCTATGGAATTCACTAAGTTGTTTAATTTGTTTTTTTGGACATGTTTTCTAACCTTGCTGTCATGAGTAGAAATCCTTCATTGCTTGAATTTGGATGAGATGTCCCTCAGATTCTAAAGAAATCTTGTCATAACCTAAATTATTCTCAGCTACATCTCCTATATCACAGAGGTATTTTATTGCAAAAAAAACTATTGTGACTGCCTCCCAAGAGAGATCCATCTAGACAACTGTTAGTGTAACCAGGATAAGCATGAGTAGAAAGGAGAAGGCATTAGGGGAAAAGAGTCAACAAATATCTCTGTCTTCTCTTGGCAACCTGGATTGATCATACTGAATAAACTGAACTCTTGACCTCCATCCTCTTTTTTTTTTTTTTCCTCTATTTTTCTACTTTCTCCTGTTTTGGAGGTATTAACTGAATTCCGTAAAGATAATTAGAAACATGCAGTTGTGATTATGGACTATATGTAGAAGAAGGACAGGAATGCTACCAGGAATGCTACCTCAGCAGAGTCCATTTTCTTTTCAAGGGAGGAAAGTGGAAAGGAATCTCTGGAGCTTTTTACATCTCAGAAAATGTCCTGCCATTGCAGGAAAGCTGATGTGTCTACTGAGCCATCCCCAATCCCACTACCCTGTTACCCAATACTTCTCTGGCTCTTTTCCCGTTCATATCCCTCCCCAGGACTTCCAATTTTCTGGGTAGATGGAGAAGCTCCTATTGCCCTCGCTGATACGACAAAAGTAATGTGGTTAAGCATTCTCTCTTCAGTCAGAGCTAATGGATAAAGAAATTGTGATATAGATGTAGCAGCCTGAGCTTCACATTATCTTTTTCATTCCAGTAAAAACATTACCTAGCAGATTTGTGAAATAGTGTGATTCACTAGAGGTGTATTTGGAATTTAATGGATTGTTCATCCGAAGTCATCAGGCAGATTCATTGGAATACAAATTCACAATATAGTTTTTACTGATCTCACAAGTTCTGTGAATACTGACATGGAATTAGATGCCACTCTGAAATGCAGATTGTCCAAATTCAAACTCATTATATTCGTTTATGTTGAGAAAGGAAAAAAATCCCCTTTATCACTTTTTATGTGTTCTGAAGACTTCCTCTATCACCTCTATCATTTTCATGTTCATGAAGCTCTTTAGCTGGATTGATTACAAGCCAGAGTTTGTAACCTATTTGAATACAATACAGTTGTTTAACAGACTATGCCAACTATGGCCAAAGTATTTTGCTAGGTGCTCTCTGGTTTAGATGAGCCTTATGCTTCGCTTGCTACCTCCAATACTAGCCAGACCTGATTGATAAACATCTTTGTCTTATGATCCAACTCATGAGAGTTATAAGCATTTACCCAAACCATCTGTTTAGTATTATAATCCTGTCTGGGGGAAATAATAGTACAGAGGACAAGAGGACATCAGGAATAGGCAATACTACTCAGAGAGAAGGAGGGCAGAGAATGAAAAGCAAAGCTTTAGCATATTCAGAGTTTGCAGTGAGGTAGATAAGATGAAAGAGCTAGAGCACGATGAAAATGGCTTGCAAAAGACCTTTCTCCTCTTATTCTGAGTGGAATAAATTGCTTTTTTTTTCTCCCTTCCATTCCTACAGTTACAGAGATGGAGGTTTATTCAGGACCTGAGAATGATAAAGGGAAGATGAGGGAAGCTAAAGAAAGGTGGAGTTAATGCAGAAAGAACAGGACATTGATTATAAGATATCACAGAAGCCCTTATTTCTATTCATTCCAATATTTTTAACTTCAGCACTTACAAGAAAGATGAACTTTTTTGCCCTGGTCAATAGACTGTGGAATGGTGTGGAACAAGTGATAAATCACTTACCTAATTCCCAAGGTATCTTCTCCAAATGCTAACTAATCTACACCTGGCAGGAAAAAAGAGATAAATTTTATTCAAATATATAACATTGACAAAAAAATGTAGAGAAATCAGTTAGCAAAGAGTGTGGGAAGGGAATATAGAAATGAAATGGGAGCAAGTTGTTACCTACTTTTTTTCTGTAATAATTGTAGTAATGCCTCCAGACCAGTAACTGGGCAGTCATCTCTTTTAAAGACCACAAGCAAGGTCCTTTTGCCCTTTCATCTGGCAGACCTGTCTGGGACTTTGCCCACCTTCAGTGTCAGGAGAACAGATGCAACAGATGTGCCTCATGTAGTGTCCAATGCTGTAGATAGCACTGGTGAGTAAAAGCATCATTTGGCATAGCATTTTCCTTCAGTTTGGTTGAAAGTTAAAACTCAGACTCAGAGTAGAGACAAAAGTGACAGAGAATCATCTAAGGATGAAAAAACAGACCAGCTATGTCATACATATTCAGATAATCAGTTGTTTACAGTTCTCTGTACAATTAGGCAATAAATTCATAGTGTTCCATGTGTCTCTGTGTCTCTACTCTGAAAAACTTACGTGGGTTAGTGACAAATTATAGCAACATGACTCCATACAATAATTTATAAAAAGCACATGTAATGCTAAAGAGAGAACAGAGCTAGAAGAGATGTACCTGGGGAAAATCTTTGTATTTTGAAAAGGAAACAAGGGATGTTCATACTACCATGATACCCTCATGATGCAGGGTCTGATTGTATTTTAATTTGCATTTTACCTGTATGACCTTTACCTCTTGACTCCTGAACAATACCTATGATACCAGGAGGAGAAGACAGCAGGTTGGATTTTGACAAGTGGACCGAATGTCTCCATATTGGCATGTACCACTGATGTTTGAGGAAGTCCTGACTAATTCCTCTATAGGACATTCATTGTAGCTCCTGATTACAGCAATGAACAGCGCAGAAACAAGAAACAATAGCAAACAATAGGCAATCTCTTTTTTTTTCTTTTGCTATTCCTATATGTCTGTCATGTCTCTGTGCAGTTGCAGCTTCTTCTGTCTTTAGGCTTTACAGTCCTTGATGTCCTATCATCAGAAACAGATGTTTCAACACTGTTTGAATGCAAGCAGAGTATGAAGATGAAAAGAAAATACAAGCCAAGAAAAAAAACAGGAACTTTGTAACATTAAAAAAAAGGGAACACAGCACAGCAGCTAGAGAAGGAGACAATTTATAACTAGAAACCATCTGATTAGCTTCCAGTTCCTCTTACATCTCACTTCTATTACTCTGTGTCTGCCTGTGGCAGACTTAGTGCTGTGTTACCAACCGGGTAGATGTGGATGGAGAGGATAAATAAAGGTACAAAGGATATTAATCACCATGACTTTGCTACACACTATATTCTGTTTCCCACATCTGTATGACCTGCTGATATTCATTCCACTTCACAGGTATGGCATACAGATAGGGCAGAAACTTTAACTCCAAGTTGTGAATAGTGTTAATTGTAGAACACGGTCCCCAGAGCCTACCAGGCAGCCCTTACTTCCCTCACATTTACTCTCCCCATCACTATAAACTCTTCTTGCCATGCCACTGCAGAGTATCCAGCCTCCAAGACAGAGAGCATATCTGTGCCTTTGCTATCTGGTTTCAGCCACAGGTTTCTGTTCTCCTCAAGCAAGAAAATGAAGGCAATCACTGTTGCTTCTCCCCAGCTGTGTTTCCTCTCTGGGCTGTTGTCCAGTATCCTACCAGGGCAGGGTAGCTCTGTGGACAGACAGTCAGTCTACAGAAGTCTCAGGCCGAGGCTCTATGCCTCAGATTCATTACCAGTGAGAAACAGGCAGCAATGGCATGCAGAAGGATTTTTTGAGCTCTTTGGGGCAGTTCTCTTACTAGCAAGGACTCCAGACCCACTCTCCTGCAACCAAAGGCCCTGGAAAACTTGAGCAGGAGAAGAATTTAGCAGGAAAGACTGTTTATCTTGAGAAAGTACAGGGAGCAATACATCTCTGTGCTGAGCTTCAGTATAATTGCATGACCTATGATATACTGAGTCTGAATGAATGATTGCTTAGGATTAGGAAGCTGTAAATAAAAGTCCCGGGTACCTTCACTTCATCAAAGCCTTTTTCTGATCAAATTGCCATTGTTACTGTGCATGCACATATGCACACATATATGAATGTATGTCTGCATTCATGTTTTTAAATGGCTGCTGTACACCTCTTGCAACAACAGCCAACATCTCTGGGATAAGGGGTAGCTGGATTTCCCAGTAATTTGAGGCTAAACAGTCTGTTAGCTTCCCAGGAGTTGCTGGAGCCTGAAGCTGGATAGCACTGGGCAAAGCCCTCCAGACAAAACAGGGAAGGAGGTATAGGTGTATGTGCTGGCAGAAGAGGGTCATTGCAATCTTTATGGCTTTAGTCAGATTTAAGAATCTGCAAAGGTAATTGCAGTTGAAGAAACAGCATTGGTATTAATGCTATCCTGCACTTCCAAGAAAATGTGGAATCTGCAGAATGAGCCTCTTACCTAGGCTGGTAGCAATACCTTCAGGTTTATGATATTCCTGTGGACACTTGGCCATTCAAGTAATCTGCTAAAGAGATTTTACTTCCTCCGTGCTCTGATGCTTGTCCTTGGATTCTCCCTTCCTCTCAGATCAGATACAGCAGCTCTGGTCCTGAACCATCCTTGAACTCTGGAAAGATTCCTTCCTCTTTCCTTGCCATGGTGCAAGTCTGGTCATTGCAAACCTCAGCTCTCTTGAAGGTCCTCCAACGAGGGCTAGCCTCTGTGCCGTTCCCATGCTGCTCCTGCTTAAGCGTGTGTGCAACAGAGACTGACAAAGTGATATGCTGCTGCAAAAGCCTCTCCACCCACAGCCTCAGCAGGACAAATAACTATTTCTATTCAGTCACAACTGTGGGAGGCCAAAGTGGCTTGTATTGATAGAAAGGTACTGTTGCATTTGGTTCTTTGGCAATTTCAAGGTCTTTTGGAAGTGCAGAAGCCTAACATAATGACAGGAGGTCTCATTCAAAGAAAGGCAATTGAGAAAGGCATGTTGCAGAGGTCAGCTACAAGGAAAGGCTGAATGCAGACAGCCATAGCTAAGCCCAATAGAGGCAAATAGCAATGAGAAAGTGGAAGTACAGGGCTTCAAAACCTGTAATAACTAGGAGCACAATCCTGGATGATTATGAGCAGGAAGAACACACACAGAAAAAAAGACTAGCTAAAAGGTGTTGAAATAAGTGTTGTTATTTGGTTACCTGCCCAGTATAAAGTCTGCTGACAGAACACATTTGAAACTAATAAAGAGCTTTTATATATGAATTGCATTTCACAATGTATACTCTTTTGACTGAGTTCTAGAAGCTCTTGGGTTTTAACATATCAAACATACATCTTTGCACTACTGAATTACATTTCTCTAGGTATAAATATGTATATATATATGTATCCATATACACACATTAAAAAAAAAGCAGTACACATCTGGTAAGCATCAGTAGGCATCTCCCCTAATAGACAGTGGCCACAGAAGCCAGATGTTGTAACTTCCTAGCAATGTCTGGCAATCATTGTCAGCAGATGGAAGCATACCCTCTCCCAGAAAAACATACAAAACTTTCATCTGTGAGGAAAAATCCCTAGCACATAAATCTGTTGGAAAGGATGTTTTTAATAGCAGTATTGCAGGCTATAATAAAATACCTGTTAGAAAACTTCAGATGCCTGTTTTTCAACCATTTGCTGTAATGGAAGGTGGTGTGTCCCAGACTTTGGAAAATTCCGGGGACTTTCTGTAGTTTGGATGCTAAATTGCAGAAGCAGACAGCCACACTAGGGGAAAAAGAAGAAACACTGATTATTTCTTTATCTTGTATATCTTATTTCAATAGACTTAAAGACTATTTTGGGGAAAAGATTTGTTTTATCTACCTATGTGTTCTGCCTTCCCACAGACATGTCTTTTGTGTCTCCAGCTATGATTTTGATGTGCAGTGTGTATGTTATACTCTTAGGTTCATACTGTTCTAGGCTGAAGAAAATAAAGGGGAGGTGTAGTAGCTGAGGAGATTGCTAAAGACATCCAAGAAAGCATAAAGACTTGAAGGGTTTTTTTTTCTCTGTAATGGAAATATTCGAGCTTGATTTGTTGACCCTTGAAATTTCAAGTGGATGCTTTCAAAGTCTTAATAATTCAATTTAAGCATGGCTAGCTTTTCTTAGTCATCTTTGATAGACCCTCTAAGAAGTAATCTGTAGATTTACAGAGACACAAGCCATAGATTGTAAACTTCTGCTTTAAAATGTGGCTTTATTGCATGTAAGTAGGACAGGGTTGGTGTTTGGGACAAGCATGGGCAAGTTACTAAGCTCAGCTGAAGTTCCTCATGCTTCATTAGTGGACAACTGGGTGAGCTGCAAGATTGAAAGTAGAGTGCCCCTAGCTCTCCCTGACCAATGTGCATTCTACCTAGTTTAAAGTATAATTTAATATATGGACAATTCTTTTGTGTGTAGGTTCAGTGTAGCTTTGCTCAGATTTGCCAGTAAAATGAAACACATAGAGACATTCATTTGGCAATAAGTATTTTCCGAAGTCTGATATTGTCATGACCTAATCTTCTGTTTCACCTCTTTTATTGGAAACCAACTGGTAGGCTGGGGAGAAACTTTTCTGAGTATGTGGTAGTTTTAAGTTTTCTGTGTTTCTCTTCTCTTCCTGGTGATGGACGGCAATCCATGGCACTTCTTCAGTGAAGCTGAGAAAATTATGCATTCAGGAAAAAGTATTCCCCAAGTACTGCAGTTGAAGGGATCATGACCCTAAATTTATTCATTAACTTAAATTGTCAACAATTTTCATAGCAATTGATTCCTTGACCTGCAGTGGTCAGGAGCTGTCAACATGTGCAGTGTAAGGCTAGCATTTCAAGAATCATGGCAGTTAAGCTTCTAGAGGATTTATCCCTTTTTTCTGGGCAGAACTGGATTTGAAAGAGAGACTTCTTTTGGTTTATCATTAACTTCAACTGTAGAAAGATCATTGTCCCTCAAAATGGTGAAATAAGTGGAGTCATGTTTGCTCTAAGGACAGAAATAATACTTTAAAGATTAAGTTATGAATCATTGATGAAATGACTTCATTATAAATCAGCACAGTGTACCTATGAATCTTACATTTAAAATTTAAGATTCATGTATAATGACTTAAAATATAAACTCATTTTACACAACTAAAACATGAGTTCACCAAAGAGTGTCAAAAGTGACCAGTGGTTGAAAATGTCCTCTAAACTTAGATTTCCCATCAGCTCACATTCCTGATAAAGACAGAATCATTGTAGCACTCACGTATTAGGTGCAAAGAAAAAAAGATGCCTCAGATATTTCCTAAGTAAATGCAATTCATACTGTATTTCATATTAGAGATTACCTTTGTATTTTGAACTTCACTGACTTCTATGTATTTCTCAAGAAGAAGGTATTGCTTTCAAATATGAACTTCCAGAATCACATCATTCCTGACTCCATATGCCATCTTGCTGTCTAGTGTTTGTTTTGTCTGTTTATTTATTATCTGCATATCTGAGGAGAAAAATTGGCAGACATCATGACACTTGTTAATCATAACTATATCTAAACAGAGGGCCTGCTAAACAGAAGTTCCTTGTTTTAGAATTGATGTATACTCTTTTTTTCCAATATCTCCACCTTAATGTCCATTTCAAAGAACAGACTTCATGATTGTCAGGATTTGCTCAAGACCAATGGGTCAATGATCAATATCCTTAGGAAGGCCTTCCAAGTACAGAGCAATATACTGAGATCTTGCACCTGGATCTAAAATAATCTGGACTTGGTTAATTATTGTTTGGCACAATCCACCTTTATCCTGTACTTTGCTGGAAAGCTGTGTTCTTCCTTTTATACACAGTCTATAGTATTTGTCTGCTCTTTGATGTGCAGTGCTGGTGTAAAAATGGCATGAAGACAAACATGATTTCTTTTTCTGCAAGTTGTTTCTGTTCTTCCTTAGGCTATGAAACCATTTTATATATGGAAATAATAGAATGCAAACACTGCATGGACTCTGACAGCTGTAAAACCCAATTTCGTAAATACTGCATTTTCGCAATTCCTGTATCTTTTGCCTAGTCCCACATACATACATTTCCTTCTGATAGGAAAATGGGGCCTGCAGTCTATATAAAAGCATTACTCACTAATACTGTATGGCAGGATAGCATATGACCCATATTCAGTGAGTACACACATATCCCTTTCCTTAGTGTAGAGCAAATCAGGATTCTAAGGCAAGGATAAAGTTGAATTCCTCTAGTAGGAAAGAGGAAAACATCTGAAAGAGAGCTAACCTAAAGCGAAGGTTTGTCTCTTGCACAGTGAGACAGATATTTAATTGCTGCACATAAACTGCAGGCTTTTCTGATCCAATAAAAGGAATAACTTCCTTCTGACCAGATAAACCAGGAAGCTCTTCCTGAGGCAAGATCCCACTGGAGCAGACAGGACAGAGTGAAGATTTGGCCTTCACTGGATGAGATGAATAACACATCTGCTTCTCCAAACTAAGGAAGTATACATTAAGCAAGCCTTTTTCCCAGCAAGTAGTTGTTCTCTTAAATCTCCAGCAAAAGTGATGCTGAGGAATCCTGTCAGAGTAGGGCACAAAGATAGGCAGACTTCTGTGCAAGGTTCAGTTTTCATGCCTACCACTGGAAATAAATAGGGAAGCATTATAGAACACTTTTATGTTTGCCTATGACTCCTCCATAATTTTTAAAGAAAGCATCTACCCATATTGTTATGATTATATTGTTAATATG
>JAUBOD010000140.1:4400094-4410320 GCA_032353885.1 Nothura maculosa
TATATCATACATATATAAGATGCTGGACTGAAATCTCATACCATAAATCACAGGGAAAGCCATTTCAAAACCTACTGGTGACCAGATTGCTCCAACTTCCCCCCCCCAAGCCAATCACATTGATTACAAACCTTTGAAATAAATGGCAAAAGCTTTTATAGTGCCCTGTCTGCGTGGCTACCACAGCCTCCTTTTATATGGAAACATGCATTTTAGGTTATGAGCTGTGAGACTCCATGGGGAGCTGAATCATGCCTTGAATGCAGTTTCCTATCTCCGCATGCTCAGATGCGTGTGTTTGCTCACATGAAAACCATAGCGACATGAAACTCAGCCCTGCTTAAATGAAGAACTTGCTGTCTCACTCTTAGCTGACATTAATCTTGCCAAAAAAAGAAAAACCAACACAAAATCCTGCCAATGAGTAACTCTCTGACTACCCCAACTGTCCCTCCATGCTCCTCCTCAGCTCATCTCTGAGTTCTTGCTCGCCTACCTCCAGGTAGAGGAGAAGGAAAATGTGAACGAGTTTGTGCTGCAGGAACAGCTGGAGACGAAAAGAATTAAAGTTTAGTGTGGGGGAGAGAGGCTTTGGTCCAAAGTGGCATCCAAGGAGAATAAAACACATTTGTTACTTATTCAGAGAAAAGGAAGAGCTCTCCATCCTTCCCCCGCCACGGAGCTGTTGTGTCTGCACCATGTAAGGGTCTGCAGGCTCAGTTTAATTCACACCTGGAACTTGCTGAAGTCAGAGTGCAACCCTACCCTTTGAGTGCTGTCATGATCCCCATAGTGCACTCATACAGGAAAGAACAATGCAATAAAGCTGCAGAAGAGCCAGTGATTACTTTAGCAGCTTTAACTGAGAGAACAGGGAGAATCTCCTGCCTAAATATTTCCTAGTGCATGACAAACGCAATTTCAGCAGTAAAAGTGTTCTATTGGTCCTGTTCCTACACACTAAAGGCATTTACATTGGTAGTTAGGTTCAGTAGTTCTCCCCAGGTATGTGAATTTTCTCACATACATGAACACATACAGAATCAGAGCTCTCCTCTTCCATAATCTGAGCCAGAAGAAGGTTAGCATTTGATTATTTGGCCATCACCAGGAAACATTTGGCAACAGATCTGCAACATTAGAGAGAAAAGCCTTATTGTCTTCTGCTTCTGCTTTTGCTTTGTTTGGGTTTCAGTTCTGCCTTCGAGAGTCTCTTTTTTCTTTCTTTTTTTTTCTTTTTTTTTTCTCATTACACACTGTATTTTAGGCAAAGAAGTTTTGTAAGGAAAAAGAGGCTTTATCAAGAAACCTCAATTAAATGAGTGCTTGTTCACCACCCTCTGAGCAGGGCACTTGAGTGATGAGGCATGGCAGGAGAGCAGTTCCTCTCCCTCCCAAAAAAGTCAGCAGAGAGCGTGGGCAAAGCTGAGCACTATTTGAAAGCATTTTTGCAGCGTCCTCCCAAGAAGCTCGGCCACCACGTTACTCCCAAACATTTCCTACTCACTGCTTGCAGTGAACGAAAGCCCTGGGTGAAGGAACTTGCACTTGAGAGCAGCTGACGTGTTGTGGGGAGGGAAGCAGGCACCTGCAAGTACCACAGGAGCTCAGCAGATAAGAGCATCTACAGACCCCAGACTGAGTCCCACCAGGCGTGAAACTCACAATTCTTATGAACTCTAGTTGCTATTGAGGCAGAGGGTCTCTAAATGCAAGTTTGCTGAGGGACAAGCACATGCTTCACATGATCTCAACAGTTAAAACACACCTATTTCTGCACATGAATGTGTGCCATGGTGAAGGGCAAAGGACAGACAAGCAGGGCACTGACTGCAAAGCTCAAGGTGCTGGTTGGCACTAGGACTGCACTTTAACCTCCTATGGGGAAGAGCAAGAGTTCCCCTGTACAAGGTCCGAGATGTGGCCTCCCAAAAACGCAGCCATGTTCTCAACTGAGCCCTTCTTTTAGTCTCTGTTAAAGTTTAATACACGGGGGAGGAATTTACAGGTGCCTTTAAATAAAATATGTGTCTCTCTGTAAGCAATACACATCAGATGCTCAACAGACCAAAGCAGCTTCTTCATTGCTGTTCTTCCAAATATTAAAGGTAGCAGCACTTATGGGCCTAATCATCATAAATGTTCAGCCCTAAATTCCCAATTAAAGTACCTGGCAATTAAACAGCTTGCATTCTGTCACTGTATGGTCTGATGATTTTAATAGGACTTCATTTTGTTTCTAGTCAAACTGTTCTTTGAACTGTAGATAATCTTATCCAAGCTGTTATTCACTCTTAAGTGCAGTCCCTGAACCCCCGTCAACTCTACCTGATATTTATTACTGGTTTCACTTGCATCG
Organism: Nothura maculosa; assembly: GCA_032353885.1. Classification (NCBI taxonomy): domain Eukaryota; kingdom Metazoa; phylum Chordata; class Aves; order Tinamiformes; family Tinamidae; genus Nothura; species Nothura maculosa. Next base: position 4,402,454 of record JAUBOD010000140.1, read on the forward strand.
GCATATTGATAACTTGGACTCTGTTTAAAATTTTCTAGTAGGATATTGGCACTGATATTGTTCATCTTAAAATATATTTGTGTTTATTATTCAACCACCTGCTTTTTGAACAGGTGTCCCTGGAATAAAGTTCAAAGAATAAGAAGAAGAATATAACACAGTAAAAGGCTGTAAAATATTCCATTTTAGGGTTATAGATGGAAACTACTACCAAATTACAGCTTCTATAACTAAATCCAACTGCTCTGCTCATGTTTGTGTATGGACTTAGGGTAAATATTCCAATAAGGAATTAATGTGGTTATAATTCTTGTTCTAATTCCACATGCCAGCTCTTTCCTTCTTCTTTCAGTCAGCATAGCAGCATCCTCCTTGCCCTCTCATTAGCAATGGGAGGATTTTCCAAGCAGCTGCCCAGCCTGAGAAAAACCTTTGAGAGTCTCTGCTCTTCAGACAGGCAGGTGGAGCCAGCATTACTTAAACATAAAGGGCAAACAACATCCATGCTGATGTGTGCCCTCAGGAAGGATGGGCTTCATCTGATTGTATATTCTTAAAAGTCAATGCCTTTTCCAAGAGAAAAAGAAATGACAGGCACTAGAACAGCCTATTGCACAATCCACCTAGTACCTGTGCAGATCTCGAGTTACTTTCTATGTTGTCTGCTTCAAGAGCTAAGGAACCTGGCTGGCATATAACCCAAGAAAACTACTTTGGTCTTCTCATGCACATGTGACTTGAGCAAAGGATGTGAATTAGCATTCAGTTGATACCACAAAGGCCAAAGACCAAAGAAAATTACCCTTTGCCAATTTGCATTTCCTTTGCTCAGAATGGCGTTCTCGCTGCAGAGGAAAAGGCAGCAGAGCTTTTTTCCTGCATGGTGCTGCCCACTCTTTTCCCAGGCTGCCAGAGCAGTTTATTGCTTCTCTCGTGTCGTAGCAACTTACAGTTTGCTGGCTGCATAGCTTACAATTAGCTTCAGCAGTCTCCTGTAAAAAGCAGATGGGAGTCATCTTGCCATCAGAGGTGAGGAACGTATCAGCTCCCTCTGTCCCACTCACTGGAGCATGGGCCTAGGCACAGACTTCTTCCTGATGAGTCTGTCAACTTCATGTTTTCTGGTCATGCCATTGGCAGGCTGCCCAACCATAGCTGAGGCTCAAAACACTTGCTTAATGAAGAGCAAGCTTCCTCTTCCTGCTGAGAAACCAAGGCAGCATTTCACTACAAGCCGAAGTCCATCCTCATAGTTTCCAGGTAGATCATGCTGTAAAGCAGAGCATAGCTGTATGTGCCCAGCAAATATCTCAGGCACCTCCCCAGCAGAGCAGGCAACCGCTTAGTGTACAGTTAACAGACAGCAATGTGTGCAGAAAACATGTCAGGATGTTTAAAGCTTCACCAAAATGTGACCATGAGCCTGCTCACTGAGAAGTGTCCCCTGACTTATCCACTAGCCACTTAGCCAAGAAAAATACCACTTGTTTTGCAACTCTGTCCTTTCAATGCAGACAAGACAAAAAGCCTGATTTTTCTCTTCCAAAACACTCTGAAGCGTTTTCATATCTGCCATATAACTGTTTAGGATTGGGGGACTGGCCTGTAGACCTATCTCTTTCTATCCAGCTGTTGTAATTGGGCTGCAGAGGAAGAGTGCTATGTGACATCCTGACCTATTGTCCCATAAACGCAGTTACCCTCCCATTAATTCACTGATCCTCCGCTAACAGACAGATGCATCCATGTAAACAAAGAAATTTGATGCATTTTTCTCAGCATAGATTTTCTCAAAGAATACTGTAAATCTTATGCATATATCCTGATAGGCATGTGCTGATCAAAAAGAGCGTAAAACATGCTTTTTTATTTAAGGCCTTCTGTAAAGGAGATATGTTCATATGATGTAACAGTTCACAACAAAATGAAGGAGAATGGGATTTGATGTTTTAAAACCAAATTGTTGTAGAAGTCAGGGGGCCTTGGCGCCTCAAGGATGCCAATGATTCAAAAGTGAGGGTGAGTCTTGGTTGTGAAGAACGATGATACTCAGCTGCAGGAAAGCACGTGAGTGTGCAGACAGGAGCAGCACGTCTACCACAAACATCAGCGATCTCTGGGCATGCTTGTGCTGCCCAGTGCAGTTCAGCACAGGGATCCTCGGGCCCGGCACCGTTGGCATGAAGGGAGCTAGAGTCCTGCAGAGCACTGTGCTATGTCAGACATCCCTGGCTGCTGTGCTCTGCGTGGCACTGCACAGTGTATGCTGGCTGTCAGGCCTGCCTCCACAGCATTGCCTAGCTTGCTACACCATGGCTTGCTACATGCTTGACTGGATATTTTTATACAGCTCTGTACTGTACAAAGTTCCTTCTCTCAACTCCTTTGCTACCCTGAATCTGAAAGAAATCTCTAGGAAGGGCAGTAGGTCAAGGGCTAAAGGTGCACGTAGCATCAGATATCAGTACTTATCTTACAAAGTTCTTTTAGGAGGCTAGCGTGAAGAGTGTATTGCCACTTTTTCAAGAAGCAAAACTTAGAAAAAAAATGAAAAATGCAGGCATTTTCTGATATAATCAGTCCTTCAGTGCTCAGAGGGATTGTAAGTTCATGGAAACAGAGAGGTCTTTAGTGGAAGAGTGTTGGTTTGAGTCTTGAAGGAAGAGGGTCTGGGTTCTCTCCCTAACTTTATCAATGTGGAAGGTGCAGGTGTAGTACCAGCTTCTCTCTGACTCATTTTCTTCTGTCAGTGAAACAGGGGTGGTCACAGTCATTGGCAAACTCTTTCAGATCCATCTGTGAATGGTCTTGTGCAAGACCAAGATGCTAGTGTGTGAACTGAGTTCAGGAAAGGATATCATTCTGTTGCTCCCCTAGATAGGGGACGACTTGCTTTGGGGGAAGTGTTTGGAGCAGATTTTGTCTGTCTTATCCAAGACAGTACACAGAAAACAGCAAGGCAAGGGATTCAACACATATTCTGAGATAGTTCACCTAGGACCACTTATTACTAGGGGCAATGTCAGTGTGGTACCGAACAGGGAAGACAGGAAAGGTTTCAATATGATGCCGTCTGCTGCTGCTGAATGACAAGGAGTGACAGCAGAGAGGGAATCACTAACTAGAGGAGCTAGACATGGGAGAGGGCGGAATGACACCATCAGCCTCCTTTCCTTCCCTCCTCCCCTCACTTGCCATTAATCTGTGCTTGGACAATGAGGATTCTCCTAGGAGTCTTTTACTTCTTTAAAAGAGGAAAAGAAATGTGGGGTTTGGACTCTTCCACCTTTGCTGGCTGATGAAGGTGGATGGAGAAATATGGGATTCTTTGCAGCCTGTCAGACAGTGTAGCAAGCCTTCGCTTGGACAGCTGTCACTTGAAGTTGACAATCTGGCAAGGACAGACTTGTACAAACTTCCATATTGCAGTTAAGACTGTGATGCATTAGAAAAGCTAGATGTTCTCATCTAGCTGGCTTCAGCTTTGCTTATGTCTCTGAGATTACACAGATGGCACTGACTTGCAATCTGCTCCTGGCTCTATCTGTGAATTAGCTACCAAAGTGATATCTGTAGAGCTCCCTGAAGACCTTGACATCTTTGATCACCAGGTGCCATCACCTTCTTGCCTCCCTCTGAGCAGGGCTGGCTTGTGAGGACATTTGGGTTTGTTTCTATGGATCCCAAAAGGGATACATCCTATGTTTAGAATTTTTAAAGCTGGATGAGATGCTCAGCCAAGCAAACACCATTCATTTCAGCAGGGAGCTGCTGTTAAATCCCCAACTCACACTGCACAGTCAGGGCTGTTTAAGTGACAAATGAATCAGAAATATACTTTAATCTACTAGACTCCTAAAATGTTCTGTGGCTGCTTTTTAACTATATCAGGTCTCTGCATCTTCAGATAATTGCGTTGGAAGAGATACACTGAATCCAGACTTGCAGAGCTCAGGTTATATTTCTGCTCTTGGCAAGTTACAACTCTGTTTTAAATATACACACACACACACATATATATATATCTCATCTAGAATGAGTTTGTCCTGAATTGTGACAGAACCCACACTGTGCCACAAAAAGCAGCCTTTAAACAGACAGTCCTATAGAATTGAACCATACACACACTTTAGAGATCAGGTGAAAATGGTATGCACAGGTTAAAACTTAATTTACAATGCAGCATTGGGAGAAGAGTAGAAATGAAAACATGAGTGATATGTGCAGTTTAAAGGTACTTTTGTACTTTGATTTTAAACAAGTAAATAACAATGCCCAAACATACAGAATGTATAATTTGACGGTAAAGTGATGTGCTGATTTTGGGAGTTCAGCATGGATTGTTTTCCATAAGACTTCTGAAAACTTAGATTTATGTTTATATGTAACTGGAATGTGTGTATATATATATATATATGTACATGCACCTAGAAGAATTAGTGTGTATTGGTTTTATTATGTGCATGATTAGAATGTAATAACAACAAGTCTTCAAAAAGAAAATAAAATTAACATAATATGTGTTTGGAGTTTTGGTAGGGCTTCTAAGATAAGGAAGAGATTGTGAATTGAAAGGTGGGTAACCACTGAATAGAATTTTAGATACTCCAGCTGCTTTGTCCAGTGGGCAGTTCAGTAATTCTTTTTCAGGTCCCAAGCAAAAGGAGCTGGCCGATTTACCTCACCTCTGACGCTCACATCCTTTGTGAGGCTTTGGGTCAGCAGCCAAAACTCCAGAGAGGGTGCCTCTTATAAAGAGAAAACTTTATACAGCACTGAGCTAGCTTTAAGAGGCACTTCTAATGTGGTAGTTGTTTTTATCTCCAAGACACTTTTATAGAGAATTAAGACATGCTGGAGCACAGGCATCTCAGTCCCACTCTGAGGGAAACAGACTATAGACTGTGGCAGTTTTTTGGGATTTCCCTCTTTTTCCACATCATCCAGGTAAGCAATTATCAGAGAGACATAAACATCCACTTCCCAGTACAAATGCTACTGTCTGCCATTGGGAGGAGAGAAGCAGATGTCACTGTGATCCCATGGATGACATTCCTCCATTAGGTGAATCCCGTTCACCTAAAGCATGGTACTGCCTCCAACTGGGTGTCTTCTCACGCATGTATGCATGTGTGTGGGATGCAGCCGAGCCGGGTGATGATGTTTCTGGACCTCTGGATTAGCTGAGGACTAAGAATTGCTTATTCATCATTAAAAACTCATAAACTGAAACAGTAATGAAGCGTTTTCTATAATTTGGTTTATGACTGCAGCCCAGCTCAGCATCTGTTCTTCATGTTTCTGGGATTTGTTTTATTTTGTTTTAACTAGAAGGACAACTGAGCAAAGGAGGGAAGAGGACTCAGTAATGGGCTCTATATGAATTGCAGTCTCAGGTACCATACTGTTATCCCAGACAATTGCCCTGCCACCCAGAGCTGTAACAAAATGATGTCATAGTTTTCAGTTTGTGATCTTCTACAGTCATTCCTGCTGTATGTATCCTCTGTAGAGATTTCCCAGATATAGACTGCTGGAGAGATTATATAATCCTTTGTTTTTCTTTGTAACCAAACACCTCAGCAATAAATCCATAAACTACAAAGACAACAGCTACGAAGCCATGGTACCCATCAGGTGCTTCTGGGGAAGCCAAAATAAGAAGGCAGCTCTTCTATGCTCTCTTATGGCCTCAGAAAGCCACAAAAACAGTCTGTGAAAAACAAACTCTGCAGTTGATAAGCACATATGGAAAATAGTCTGAATTATAGAAAATCTTTTTCTCTTACATTTCAAGGATTATAAGACCATTACACCTTCACCTTACTAGCCCTGGAATGTATCCTGTGCCATCAAGTAGCTTCATTCACTCTATTCACAGAGATTTTCTACATGCAATTTCCAAACACTTACATGGACATTAAAAGTTATCTTCCCCCAAAGCCCCATGACCAACTGCATTAATCTGCAGATTTTGCCATTGGCAGTTCATTACCAACTGCACTTGGCTCAGCTTGAGACCTATCTCAGCTGGAGCTTGATTTTGCTTCAGATCTGTTCCCTTTAGTACTAGTGAGGTTATCAATATTTGAAACTGCTCTAAGTCACAGAGACATGCCTTAAAGGAAGATATAAACACAGTATTATATCACATAGCAAAAATTCTATTGAACAAAAGAAGTTCAGAGTTGAAAACTATATTCTGTCCTTACAGCCTTACTGTATCTGAAACAACATTGCATTAAATCACTTAAAATTCTCACACTGAAAAGAGCCACCATGTTTTCTCATTGCCTCAATATGTGGCTGTACATCATACTACTCAAATTCACTTTTCCTTGTTTGCTTTGGAAACTCCTTGGCAGGAATTTGTCTCCAACTGTACATGGCATCTGGATCTTGTGCTTTGATTCAGTGTGTTTGTCTCACATCATTCTGGAAGAAAAGGGTAATTCAGTCAGGCAGGTAATTTCTTCCTCATTTCTGAGTACCAGCTTTAAGTTGTTTAAAACATTGCCTGAAAAGATGCACCTTAGATTTCCATGAGGATCCTAAAGGAGGAGGCAGTCGCCCTCAATTTCCTATCAAACTCCAGAATAAACAACTTAATGCAAAACACTCAAATCAGATGACATGTAGCAGTTGCACTTTTTTAGGCTGTATTGACTTTTTTTTTTCATTTAAATTTTGGTAACTGAATCAAATGGCAGAAAAAACCTGCCAGGAATGTAGAAAATATGTTTCTTGAATATCTTACCCTTTCATTTTCAGCCTAGTTTTCAAGAGAAACAAGACATTTTAATCACAGTGTCTGAGTGTTTGGTCCTGTCTATCCCATCCCCAAACACCTAGAATCAAATTTGATACAAGAATCAAAAACAGTAATACGAAGTGATATGAAGTTCCAGTCACCTTTATGAGATTAGGCTACCACATAAAGGGAAAGCTAATTTGAAACACACCCAGGAACTGGGCCAGGGGAGCAGCAGCAGCATTAGCTCAGCCCATTAATTATCAGAAATTTCACGATAGAGAGAAATTATTAACAGTCCAACCCAGAATAATACACCAAATCAGACTTATACTTTATTAGACACCTGAATATCTAGCCATGAGGGACAAATCCATAGGTGAACCAGGCTTCATTACTTGTTCTGCTGGTAGAACTGCTCATTTTAAAGCAAGCATTAAGAAAAGCCCTCATCCCCTTCATTAGCCTGACTCCTTTGACCTCACTGGCTTCCAGCATCTGCATCTATCCTTCTCTCTTTAAGGCTCATTTCTTTACTTGATGCTACCTGATAATGGTTACTGATGCCAGCTGATAATGGTTAGGCGGGCAGCAAACTAGATAAGGCTCATTTCTTTCCCCAGTGCTTGCAGCTCAATGAGTGGCAAACCAGACAAAAGATATACAATAATCTATGTTCACAGATTCTGCACTCAGCTGCTAAGGAAAAAGAAAAAAAGGTGTTAAGAAGAAAAAGGTGTGATGGATTTATCAAGGGTAGATGTTGGAGCCTTTCCCTATTTATTTCTTGCTGCAAGATTTTTATTTCTTTTGGAGGCAAAAGAGGAAATGTTCATGAAAATACATCCTTTACATTTATTTTTTCTGCACACATTTTTAATTATTTCTGAGTGATGTACCTCATTTTCAGCTAAGATTTTATCACCTTCCTCTGTTCTCCTGCACATTTTTCAGCTCCTTTTTTTTTTTTTTTTCCTGGCCTGGTATTTACATCTCCACTTCAAACCATCAAACCAGTGCATCTATGTCCTGCTCTTCATTCCTGGAGAGCTCCAGTGCCACAGCTGAGCTCCAACATCAACATTTACTTTCAGGACAGCACCTTGCTCACTGGCC
>JAUBOD010000140.1:4480147-4490829 GCA_032353885.1 Nothura maculosa
CAGCTCAAGCAACAGTATGAGGAACTCCTCTCTTTATCTCAGTATCAAGATTGTGAACCAAATCCCACTTCCCTTTTCTCAACCTGCAGCCTTCCAAGTCCTTTACTTGTCCTAACACCAGTAAGGCCACGAAGAGCAGCAAAAGTTTGCATTGAAGTGCTCCTTACATGGGAAGTGGCTGACAATCTGTCTCAAAACTGCTATTTCTATAAATTCATGAAAATGACCATTCTTTGGTTGTGCTCAGGTTCGCACTTTCGAGGTCTGCTATGACTAATGGTGGCTTGATGCTCTCCATGTGTGTGAGAGCGAGAGAAAGCTGAGGGCGCCCTGTGGCCGAGGTGCTGTGAGAAGATGCTGCCCTGGGCCTTTGTCACCGTAGTGCTCGCTCTTCCACTGGTTGTGAACTTAAAACATCAAACAACAAACTCACCAGCATCAGTCGTGCATGCACATTTATAGACAGCAGTGCTAGTGTTTCTTACTGACACACTGTTCCCTTCTAAAAGCAAGAGGATTTGATGTTTAAGCTACAACACAAGTGTAAGTTGCCATGAGCGTTACCACCTTCTCCTTCATTTTCCAGGCATGTTTGGCTATTAAATTTTGGGCCTGACTTGATTAAATAGCAGTTTGAAAATCATCCCTATTGGCCAAGGTGTGCTGATGTGCCTGCAATGCCATGGGCCCAGTATGACTAAGATCACAGGATCTGACTTATGGGGGGTGGAAGAGTAGCCGGAAGGAACAAATAGGCCTTTATCCTGCAGGTAACTATATGGGGATGGGTCATGTCCATCAGCTGCAAAGGAACACAAAATAAATGCTGCTGCTCAAGAACTTCTTCAGAGATCTTTAATTTAGGTTCTGGAGGAGGTGTCTGAAAATGACACGAAAGAAAAATTACACAATTGAGCCTGACATTTGTTTTTTTCCATTTGCCGTTCCACATCTCACATTTATTGAATTCTTATAAAAAATATTTGCATAAGGACCCAGAGGAGAAGATAGCTAGTGAAGGAGGCCTGCTCAGGAGTAGCAGACTCTGCTGTTCCTCTGATTCCACACTTCATATGGACTTAATATCCATATTAAAAGGCATATTAAAAGTTACCTTAAAAGGCATCTTTAGCATGTTGATCAAAAAGGTATCTTTTCAGTAAAGCAGAGAGTAGGTGAGAACAGAGACCGCACAGCCAAACTCTTACCCAAACTTTTACCCCAAAGTGTTTTGCAGGTCTCCCAACTTCCCTCCCATGCTCTGCATGCCAACCACAGCCTCTTTGTTCTCACACTGACTTCTAATCTTCACATTCTCCCCTCCTGCTGGGAGGGAAGTAGAGAAACAGCTGGGATTAAGTGGGGAAGGTGCATTCTTAGTGCTGTGTTTGCATTAGGAGCATTAGTAGAGCAAGCATGCGATGATGAATGTTGTTACATGATACAATTCCAAGGAAAGACTGCATGCCAGCGTCCAACTTGGAGAGCTTTCCTAGCTATACAACCTTCTTGCATTAAAAACTCTAATGGAAAGCCTGACAAAACTGCGACAATACTGATCTGAATGCTGCTCTGTAATACTGGAATGAAAGGTCTGTTTTCTCAAGGACTGCTTCTTTCCCTGCACTTCCCTTCAAAGGGTGAGGTCTGGCATCTCTCAGTGATCTGGGAGGTTATGGGTGTTACCGTTTTCATCTCACAATCAGATTTAGCTCCAATCTTTGGAACAATTCTTGCACATAATGACTTGAAGTGTAAACATTATTTAATCCAGATTTTATGCCTTTGAGGTGAGATGAGCACATCAAGACCTTGGTGCACATAGCTACATGCTGGCACGGCAGCATCTACTGAAAGGTTTTACCATTCATAAGGAAAAGCCTCCTTCACCAACCAGCCACTCTCCATGCCATCATGATTGTGGAGTTCTGCTTTTTGTTTGTGGTACAGCGTAGGAGAGGTCCTTGGCATTTCTCTCTTCACAGAATCACAGATTTACTTCTCTCTTGGAGAGTCTTCAAGAAGAAAAGTCTTACCTTTTGCTACTGTGTTTTCCAGACTTTCGACCCACAAGCAGTCTGGGCTACCTGCTGCCCAGGCTGAGAGCATAAGAAGGCCAAGGAACATTTGGAAGCTCACATGAGCTATGGTGCTACCAAACTAAAAGGACTGGGAGGTCTTTAGGGCACTAAGTGAAAGACTTTTTGATTATTTTTTTTTATTTTTCCCCTAGCAGTTTTGAAGCACCGCAGAAAGGCTGCTGGAAACATCTCCTAGAAGGGATGGACTCTGCAGAGCATGGAGGGCAGCATCTCTCTGCAGACTGTGCAGGCAAAGCCAGGAGAGGCCACAGGAGGAATAGGCCATGCTGAGCGCTCAACAGGCTTGGGCTGTGGCTTCGTTTAAGAGCTGAGCTCAAGCTGAGCTTGATTCCTGTGGATTAGGAATCAACCATTGGTTTATTTCAGTGCCTGGCCTTTGGGACAGGGAGATACCAGTTCCCTAATTGTTCCAGTCTGGGTTCATATTTCCACTGGGACAGGCTCTGGTTGCTGACCATGGCCTGCAGTGCAGTGCACTCAGCGACCCCATTCCTTCACATCAGTGTCATTTCAACGGCTTGCTCAGGGCTGCCATCATCCCAATGGACACCACAGTATACAAGGCTATGTATGTACATTTTCAACACTGCTAGCATTTTCTTTTGGTGTGTTGTCTGCGACTGACTGAAAGCAGTTTCTTCACATGGTTGTCATAGAATCATTGAGGTTTCCATAGGCCTAGAAACAGCACATTTTTTTTTCCTACAAGGCTGAATATTGTGCTATTCCTTCATATTTTCTACTTCTACTTACGTCAGCGAGAGGCTGTTCAGCCCCCTAACATGTATTTGGCTTGCTCAGCTGTTCCAGCATTTCTAAATACTGAACATCTCTGCTCACTTTGAACAAACACAACTGAAAAAAATCCAATTATAGTAGTAGTTGTCAGTGTGGAAAACAAAGCTATTAAGTTCTGATGTACAGCTAGATCGCTTTAATTCCTAAATAACATAGATCAAACCATTTCGTCTTTTTCATGTGAATTAGTGTCGTAGATAGAGCCTGCCAGGGAAACTAATGCAATTTAGACATTAAAACGTTTCACTGTTTTTGTATATAAGCCACCTCCATGCTTTGGATACATAAAATCAATATGTAATTCTGGTTGCACATTAATAAAAAGTCAGATTCATTTTATATGGTAAGTGCAGGGCACTGCTCTATAAAGCAATAATAGATGGACTACTGCATTAGAGGAATAAATTCTTTTTGAACTTAAAAGCTTTTAAACTGGACAGCTATGTTCCTGGGTGAGGCAGATTTTTGTCTATTTAGTATTTTCCTTGCGTTGTCCCCGTGACTCCATTTCTTTCATCTCTGCCCAGATGTCCAAACCAAAGCAAATTCCAGACCACTCATCCATCAGCTTTACTTCAGTGAGAAGTCTGTGTAGGAGCCCCAGCATACCCAGGGAACAGAATATGATAAGCAGGTAACTCTGTGCTGCTGATGCAGGGCACTTTGGCGATGCCCTCCCGGCGTGGAAAGAAGGGCTGCAACCACACTGAGGTTTCTGCAACTGTAAAGTAGGGCAGATGAAAAAAAGGAAAGCATTTTACTAGTATGCATTATTAATAACACTAGCAGGCCATTAAACCCCCCCTACGACGCACGTTTAATGAAGGGGAATCTGTTGTTTGAACAGGGTGTAACTGTCAGACCCGCTCACCTGGCAGGGCAGCGTGTTTTGCTGCTGGAGCTGTGACAGCTCGGGAGGGCGCCCGCAGAGCGGGGCAGGTTGGCGCTCAGCTGCAGCCCTTCCCAGGGAGGTTACAGCCGTTCTGGTGGGGACTAAGGTGAGGCCCCTTTTCCTTGTGACAGTTTCTGGAGTTACTCGATCCCTCTAGCTCTTCTTCCCACCTCATCCGCAATCACCTGAGTGGTGTGGGGCAGGAGGGTTTGTTAAGGGAAATCTTGAAGAAAACACCTTCTCTTTACCGTACCATTATGTTTTCCTCTCCTGTGTATGTTTCTGCTTCCCTCAAGAGACACAGCCCAATTACCGTGGGCCTTGAGTTATTGTTTTAAGTGAAACTCTTTATCTGCTTTAATTAGCTCCAGTAGAGCATTAAAGCCAAGTCACAAAATCCTTTACATCTGCAATTTAACTTTAATTTGAAGTTCAGCTTCGAAGGAATCAATATTGGCAAATTTCTGCAATCTGACAAAGTCAGCTTATATAAGGAAAATAAGTTTTCCCGTTACTGCATTCAGAATAGGAAAAAAAATCCTAACATTTTAAGAAACTGAAGTAAGATTTATGGGCAATTTATCAATGTTTTTCCTAGGAAGAAAACTCCTAAAGAAAGAAAGTAGTCTGTGGAATCCTTGAGTACATGAAATTCATACCAAAAGCAAGCACTGTCTGTCCTTTTGACAAGATGCAGCCCTTCAGAAATACTTACAGTTTCCTAAAAGGTCAGCACTTTTCCAGAGGAAGGCAGTGAACCAGCTTAAGATACTTTGGAGAAATCAAAATGAAAGTCAGATATTTGAGGAAAGAGAGGTTCTCACTATTGAATAAGATCTCTTCCTTTCCACTCCCTCCCACCCCTTTTTTTTATTTACTTTTTTGCTGTTATTTTGCCACAATGTAGCCTAAGAGTCGGGAGTGAGGAAGTTTTCTTCACTCATGTGGGAAATCTTTTTCTTCAATAAGAAGTTCGTTATTTCATAATGCAGAAACCTGAAGGGTCTATTTCTAAAGTGAGATTGCTAAAAAGGAAATCTTAGCACTGGAGTGAATTGATTTAATAATAATCAGGGACTGAAAGCCTGCAAACCATATGGGAAGAAGTGACTGAACCATTTGCTTCGTATTTTTCAGGACTGTGTTTGGACTTAACAGAACTGTGTTGTATCCTGATAGGAGCAGCAACAGGGTCCCACTTGCTTGGCCCACGCATCCAGTGTTTTGCTTGGCCACACATCACAGGTCAGGGCACGCCACCAAATCTATCTTCTCATTCCTCCTCTGCAGGCCTGTGTTCATTCAGTTATTCTGGCAACATTTCCTGACCAGCCAGCCATTGCTGCAGAGGAAAGGCAACCAGGCACATTTTTTGTGTGTTTACACTTTGAAGAAGCCTGCATAGTGTAGTTAGTGCATGTGCAGTACGTCTTGGTAGCCCTCTCATACTGTTGCATGGCTCTGATGCCATTGTCATGGTGTAAAATTGAAACCCAACTGAAGGAAAAAGACATCAGGCTGCAAGACATGATGGAGTAGAGTTGGAGCCCATATGAATGGTGCTTGCATCTGTGCCTGCTGTGCCAAGAAAGCAGCCCTACAGCAGTTGCAATAAGGTAGTCATTTGGTAGAGTCTGCAAGTGCTGAGGTGGTGTGAACAGCACGGACAGGGAAGTTTATACTAGTTCTGTTAACCTCCAAAGAAATGGAAACGAGATCAGTTCCCTTTTCAGCTTCACAAAGCCAAAATTCACATTTCATGACTCATAAATACCCTCCATTTTTCATACTGTGGCTCTTTCACAGTCTCAAAGATCATTTGAGGCTCATTGGAATGGATGGAGAGAGCACAAGTGGAAATATGATTGTGCAGCCTTAGGGTATTAATGCAGGAGGAGAAACCTTTGAGTTGTGGTTGCTGTTTCTTACTTTCTTTTAAAGAAATTGGATATGCCTGACCTTGCTTAGACTTTGGCGTACATGGTCAGCCTTTTCAAAGGCAGCACTCACTGAAAAGGACGTACAAACTTGCTGGCCCCTCTTTTAGATTTCTTGTTTCCCCAAGTGGCCTTCACGTATCCTTTCAAACACTCTTCTACATTCTCTTAATACTGATGTGTTTGTGCTTTAAAACAAGGCCTGCTTAGCAGTAGGAACTCTGCACTAAGTGCAAGCAAGGTATTTGTCTTAGTCATGTTTTGCAAAGACTCGTCCTCGGAATTAGTGCTTAGAATTAAAGTTTACATTGTAGGAAAGGGAAAACAGGTTAATAACAAGATGTGACTGACATGAACATAATTTAGCTTGGCATTTGCCCTGCTGCAGTTCTGACAAATACTGGAGGTAGTTTACTTGCAGTCAGCCAATCTCACCCAGGTTCCTATCAGCTGGGAAGTCAGTTGTTGTTCACATCAACAGTGCACAAGTCACCAGTTTGGGAAATCTGCAGAGGTATCGTATCATAGATGAGACACCATCACATACCTTCAGAACACAAGCAAGTGCCTCCAGCTGTTTTTTATGGATGGCCTGATCTTGCTGGTGTGCACTGGGAGAGCCCAAGAACAACAAATAAGTTTTCAGGGAAAATAAACACTGGAAAACCTCCATACAGATCCAGTGAGGAAAAGTATGGAGCTTTGCATCCCTCTTGAGACTGGGGCAGCTCTAGTACCCAGCAGTTCTCTAAGGGAAAGGTAAAACACAAAATTAGACACATCAGGCAATTGCTGTACAAAGTTCTGGGGAAGTGCTGAGCTTGACCGTATTTTATTGTGGGGGATTTCTGTGTCTGTTTCAGTGACAGAAAAATTCCCTGTAAGAAAAAAATAATAAAGTAGGGGCAGAGTATTTATTTTCCCATGGATTCGTACCCATGAAACAGCATAAGTAATGCTTTGGGCACTAGAAACCCAACACTATTTCTTTACCATGCTCCTAGTTACAGCTTCCCTTATCTGTTGATACATGAGAGCAGCATCGTGGTTTGCTTCACGTGCTTCTGAAGTTTGGCTAACAGTGTAAACAGAAACAAAATTTTGATCTTTGTGAAATCTTATGTTGACTTTGTGCTTCTTTATAACCGTTGAAAGCAGGCACACGTGGGGAGCGTTTACATTTTTTCCCATTTACCAAAACACACTTCTACATCAAAATGGTATCATCAGCTGTAATGTAATACAGTGCATATCTACACTTCCATGTTAGAAGGAAGCGATGGAACTATTTGATTTATTAATTAAACAAACAACTCTTGCAATAAATCAGAGTTTAGCAGCTTTGTTCCCTTACGTAAACTACTATTCTAATTGGATTTCTCCCTCGCAGATATTATCTGGGTAAAGACCATAATCACATATTTCAAGTTAATTGTAACAGAACACAAATACACAGACAGCTAGATGTCACGATAAGGAACTTCTAGTTCCAGAACTGAGTCATAAATGAAAAGTGTCCAACAAACGGAGCAGAAAGAGTATGTTGTATGGTAGTTGAAGTAGAGGAGGTTTGGACCTGCCTGATCCTGACAAGTGCTTTGTTTTGGGAAGACTTTAGCTCTACAATTTGAAGGTGTAGGGTTTTTACATTTTTTATTTATGAAGTTAGTGGCTTTGTTGTCAGCTATTCCTGGGAGAAAGGAAATGCAGCCTGTAAACTTCCACTTGCTGTGGAGTTCATGTGTCCATGCAGCGCTGAAACGGGGCTCTCTTTGCTGAGTTCAGCAGCCACAGAAAACCTTCATTTGATTAGGTTGGCCTTTGCTGTTCCGTGTCTCTCGGATTCCCTGTAAGGCATTCATCAAAAGTATTAAGAATTTTCTCTTTTTTTAAAAGAAGTGCAAATTTGTGTGAGATAAACCAGTGCTTCTAGCATTGCTGCATGTGATAATAAAAGACAAAAGCAGTTCCCTCTCCCATCCAGTTTCTTCCCTCCAATTTGTGAATGCAATTCAAACTGCAGTGGTCAGTCTCCTTTAACACAGCATTTCTGTGGACAGGCAGTATGTTTGAAGTGCCATGAGTGAAGTTTGCTTGTTGTTTTTCCTGCACGTTTTCTCCTGTGAAGAAGCGTGCCAAGGCAGAGGAGGGAGTGAAGATTGTGCTCTGGGGCCACAGAGCAAGTGCTACGCAGACAACACAGCTTTTCCCATCCCAATAAGCTTTGGCATCACTTGGAAGAAATCTTCTGCAAAAAGCTCAAGCAAAGCCAGCTGCTAGCGCAGTGACTCTGCAATGGGGACCTTCAATGCCGAAGGCAAGGACTCAGGCACGGCGCACGATTTAAGTGCTGTGTTACAGATTCCCAATCCCAAGACCTGAAGGCTCCACCAGGGCTCTTAGCGGCGAGCGAGTCTCTCCCTGTGACTGTGAACGTCTGGGCTGCTCTGAGACTGTGGCTGAGGGATGGGCTCATAAGGGGATATTAGAATCACAGAGTGGTTGAGGTTGGAAGGGACCTCAGAAGTCACCTAGACCAACCCCCTGCTCCAGCAGGGACATCCAGAGCACGGGGCACAGGCGGTATCCATGTGGGTTTGGAAGTTCCGCAGAGAAGGAGACTCCACAGCCTCCCTGAGCAGCCTGTTCCAAGGCTCTGTCACCTTCACAGTCAAGAAATGTTTCCTTAAGTTCCTGTGGAACTTTTGGTGCTTCAGTTTGTGGCCATTTCCTCTAGTCCTATCACTGTCCACTAGTGAATAGAGGCCGCCCCATCCTCCTCACTGCCTCCCTTGAGGTATTTATACACACTGACCAAGTCCCTCCTCAGCCTTCTGTTCTCCAGGCTCAACAGGCCCAGCTCTCTCAGCCTTTCCTCCTAGGGCAGATATTCCAGGCCCCTGATCATCCTGGTAGCCCTGCGCTGGACTCTCTCCAGCAGCTCCACATCCCTCCCCACACAGTCTCCAGGTGTGGCCTCACCTGAGGGGGACGATCACCTCTCTTGACCTGCTGGGGACGTTCTTCTTAATGCACCCCAGGATCCCATTGGCTTTCTTGGCCACCAGGGCACACTGCTGTCTCATGGTCAACTTGTCATCCACCATGACGCCCAGGTCCCTCTCTGCGCGCTCTGCGGGGATGCTTTCTAGCAGGTCAACCCCCAATCTGTACTGGTGTCCCGAGTTATACCTCCCCAAGTGCAGGACCCTGCACTTGCTCTTGTTGAACTTCATTAGATTTCTTATCACCCATTCCTACAGTCTGTCCAGTTCCCTCTGGATGGCAGTGCAGTCTTCAGGGCTGTCAGCTACTCCTTCCAGTTTGGTATCATCAGCAAACTTGCAGAGGGAGCACTCCATCCCTTCACCCAGGTCTTTAATGAATAAGTTGAACAGGAGCAGACCGAGGACGGACTCCTGGGGGACACTGCTAAGTATAGGCCTCCAGCTGGACTCCGCACCATTGACTACCACTCTCTGTACCCTGCCATCGAGCCAATTCCTTATCCACCTCCCCATCCACTCTTCCCACACCTTCGGAGCTTGCACAGGAGGATGCTGTGAAGGACAGTGTCAAATGCCTTGCTAAGGTCCAGAGAGACGGCATCCACCACTCTGCCTTCATCTATCCAGCTAGTCACTCCTTCATAAAAGGTGATCAGGTTAGTCACGCATGATTTCCCCTTGGTGAATCCATGCTGGCTACTCCTGAGCACCTTCTTCTCCTCCATGTGGCCGGAGACAGTGGCCAGGATGAGCTGCTCCATCATTTTTCTGGGGATGGAGGTGAGGCGTATTTATGATGTACGCCGGATTCTTTCGCAGAAGGTGTGGTATTACATCTTCAAGTAATTAGAACTACAATAGGTATTATCTCTCTGCTTTTATACATAAAATATTCAAAAATCATGTTGAATGTTACTAGACGACCAGTATTGCTGGATTAAAAATACAAACTTATTTTCAAAATTTAGAGATTAACTTGTTAAAGGTCATAAAGACAAAGTGTGTTTTTTCAACTATTATAATAACAATGTATGGAAAATACTGCAATGTTATCATTCTGCAGCCCGTTTGATCCTTCTTGAATTTATTAGGCTAAATATCTAGCTGCTATTTCATTGACACTTGAAACTTAAGTATGTTACAGGAAGTGAAATGTGACTGCTAAACGACTTACAGAAAAGACTGAGAAAGTCTCTGTTGTATTAAGTAAGAGGCTTTTGTCCCTAATGGAAAAGGGGAAGGAAGGCAGGGAGTGAGGTAAAATCCAGCATTTTTGGAGAAAAGATATGTCTGAGTCAGGATGGACCATTAAGATTCTACAAGAAGAGCTCTAAAAACAATACTGATTTAATAAATTTGTCCATTATTAATTATTTTTATTAATTTATTTACTTTTGTATATATTTTAATGTTATTCTTATGTATATTTTATATAAATACAAACACATGCACAGGATTCAATAAACTGAATATAAATTTAAAAATAATCTTTTCCCAGGGAATCCCTCTGGGCATATTGTCATTGTGTATCCGAAGAGACTGTGACACTGAATGTTTCCATTTTATCCTTAAGATTTCTAAAGAAATAGTATATTCCAGTCTGTTGTGCAAAAAGAAGCAAGTGAGCCCTAAGGTTGAAAAGGAGGAAGAAGGAGTGGAAAATAGCCACAAATACAGTGAGTGACAGACTTAATGGCAGTCTGTAAGCATGAGAAACTCACATGGCATAAGCAGACCAAGGAAGATAGCAATAAGGTAGAGGGGAAGGGGAAAAAGAAAAAAAGAATAAAAGAAAAGAGAGGTTTTTTTTCATGTTTTTTTTTGTTGCCTGTCGTAGGCGTGGCGACCTGGTTCAGGAATGGCACGGTGACCAATCCCAGGCCGCTCGGTCCATCTGCTCACAGACACCAATGTGGTGGACGGCAAATGGCGTTTATTGATGAGG
>JAUBOD010000140.1:4506227-4520341 GCA_032353885.1 Nothura maculosa
CTGTGCCACCTGCTCTAGGTGCCTGCTGGAGTGGGAAGGTTGGACCAGGTGATCTCTAGAGGTCCCTTCCAACCTTGAAGATTCTGTGATTCTGTGAGAAGGAGACTCCACAGCCTTTCTTAATTGCTTAATTGCAAAGGATTTGTCAGCATCTCTTCTACATTCCTTACCAGAATACTAAAAGTTCCTCTCCAACATTTTTTGGAAATATGGTATAAATTATGGCATTCAGCTCTCCTCCTGGGATTTTTCTCAGAAATTCTTGAATTAGAAAATTCTAGATTTTTCCACTTGCCAAGAGATCCGGTGCTGCCAGGGACTGTGAAGAACCATTAAATTGCACCTGATTCTTCTCAACCTCTTCAAGGGTGACCTGTGTCTTTCTTCATTTCTCTCAGTAATCATTCAGACATAGTGGTTTGCTGCCGAGAACCAAACTATGAGCAGCCTTTTAGATGAAGAAGCAAATTTAAGATGTTTGTACACAGGTCAAGATCCAAATACCGAAGATAACGAGTCGTTTTATAGTGTGGTATCTTGTAAGTTATTCAGGATAGAAGTATACTTGTTCTGAGCTCTTTGGCCTAAGTTTGTTATTCTACTGTGGCTGGCTAGCAGTGCCTGTTATTACAGTTGCTTGACCCTTCCCATGATAAGATCCTGTTTTCAGTTATGGATAGTTTTACAAAACTTTAACTATTTGGTTAAAGTTTTCCATGGCAGATGTTTGCCTGGGGCACTACTTCTGGGGGATGAATTTCAGTCAGAACTGTTCCATTCAAGCATATACAAGAGCAAAGCGAAGATGAAACACACGGATTTTTCCCACACTGAGAAGTTCTGGCAAAATGTAGTTGGAAATGGTCTAGAGGCCCTATAGCCTGGAGCTCAGCCATCCATGCACACAAGGCGGGAGGCCTGTGCCTACACTGGCAGTGTGGGGTCTGGCATCTCCTCCCTTTGGAACTTCAGGTTTTTTTTTTCTATGTAATGTAAGACTGCCATATATGTCTATTAATTAATCAGCAGACTTGAAAGTTCTTTTCTGGGCTGCATTTTAAGTTCTTATAAAATTAGCTCGCTGGCGCTGTCCCATTCTATTCTGTTCTACAGGGATTATTAAACTACAGTTGTCATCATCGTATCTGAGGGCCTTCCACCAGTGCACTAAGCAGCATGCATAACATGATGCATGGTCTGTTTTTTCACCTTCTTCCTCTCCTCATGTGGGAATTCTGTGTGTGCAGTTTGTTTGGATTTGGGGGGAAAATTAAAAGGCAAATGCTATACCACATTCTTCCAGGGTTGACGTATTTGAGGAGACATATGAACATACTTGTTTTTGAGTCTTGGAGGCTTCTGGCAGTCCTTATTTTCCTTGTAAATTTGATCCACAAAGTCATGTAAGTTCCCTAAGAAAGCTCTGCAGGTGAGTTTTATTATTATGAGGGAGAGTTATGTTTTGTATTACAAGTAGACATGCTAATCATAGTTTTAATCACAGAGACTTGCATGGTCCTTATGAAGGGTCCAACCTCTTAAACGTTTCAAAAATAAAAACTGAAAGTCTAAATTAGACTCAACACTTTATGAGTAAACAGTTGAGGGAGCAAGGAAAGATTTTGTGAATTTGATGGAGAAAACCTTTTGCTGCAGAGTTCTGTTTTAGCTCTTAAGTTTCTTAAGGGACTAATGGCATTATGCCTAGGAATATTGCATTGTTTTAGTCTAGACAAGTGGTGACAAAGACATGAGTAATGGAGGCCAATAACTTCCACCAGCCCAGGACAGAATCTCCTAGGCAGCTGGAGATAATACAAACTATTACTCATGGATACTGCTATGTGAGAGCTTAGCACCTAGAAAGAATCCAGAAATACTTTTGAAGGCTGCAAGGGAAGGTGTAACTGTACTCAGCACTTTTCTGATCCAGTTTGTCCCATGATTCAAGCAATATCAAATATTCATAATTGTTGAGGTCAACTATGGTTGCTTAGGATCAGACTGCAGTAGTTTGCCCTGCCAGTTTTGGCCCTGTGAAACCATCTTGACTGGAATAGGATTCTTGTTACCTGATTTTAGATATCTATATTTAATATAGTCACCGAGTGACTACCATGTAGGTAATGGAGAAAATTATGCATTTACAGGATGCAGTTTGTCAGATCTGCTTTAGACAACTACTTTCCTATCCAGTACATGTCTTTTTCTCTATATTTTAGAAATCCAAGGGCAAGTGGGAAGAACTCCTGCTTTGTATTTGTGGTACATTTTTTCTTGAGTGTGGAAACTTCAGTTCCATTATTTCCTTCCAAGGCTCTCCCTGATTTAAAGTGTGTTAATTCAGGATTCATAAATCTAATGGAACATTCCAACATGTCCCCCTCATAAATGGTGCGGGCATTTTTGGAATATCCTTTGGCAGTATACTAAGATTAAAACACAGAACTAGTTAGAGTTGTATCCATACATTATTGTTTGAAACTGTCATCTTGCTATGTGTTTCCACAGTAAGATGATATTGCAAAAGTGTGCAACACACCACAGAAATATTATTCTAATCAGTCTGTCTTCCTAAAGCAAAAGAAAGGTCGGCCCAAAGAAAGGGAACTACTACCCTATATTTAAATTTGTGTTTCTCTTTAGGCTAGTAGCCAACTTTTAACAGTACTTGAAATTGAGCATACCCAAGTTTATCTGCTGATCCCAAAGGTAGTAGATGCCCAAAATCTGACTAGGCTTGTGAAAGTCATTATAGGATTTAGCAACAACCAGATGCTCTTGGCCTGACATTTGTCCTCAATGTTTTCCAAACGCTAAATTGAAGCGCTCTTGCCTGTGGGTGGGGTCTCTGTTTTTCTAGCTTTTGCCTTCCATTGTATAGAAGTTTTGACTGAAAACGAGTTGTCATTCCATGAATGCAGCCACACACAAGGCTGAAGAAAAGCTAAATTCTTCATTCTTTGCATTCCTCCCCCTTCCTTCCAGTGTCTGTGAAAAAAACCTCTCTGGATGACACAAAAATAAGAGAGGTTGGGGTGGGCAGAAGCTGATGAAACCCCCAGAAATCTAACTTGCTGCATTTGGTAAGCAAGAGCTGTCTTGCTGTCCTCTCCATTTTTCTTGGTGGAGATTGGCTAGCAACTACTTTTCACTGAACAGTGAAATATATGAAAACATTTATCCTTTGTGGAGGAAGCTGGGCAAGAAGTAGGATTGCAGCCCTGGACTTCAAGAGAGATAACTTGGACCTCTTCAAGGAGCGTCTTGGAGGAATCCCCTGGATCAGGGTCCTAGAAGGAAATCGGGTCCAGGAGAACTGGCAATTCAAGCACCACTTTCTCCAAGCTCAAGCTTTCTTGTGCATTCCCACAAGAAAGAAGTTGAGCAAGGCGGGACAGGAGACCTGTGTGGATGGGCAAGGAGCTGTTGGGTAAACTTAAGGAGAAGAAGAGCATATATATATAATGTGGAAGAAGGGCCAGGCCACATGGGAAGAATATAGGCACATTGTCAGAGAATGTAGGAATGCAACGAGGAAGGCCAAGGCCCTTGGAACTAGAGTTAGCAAGGGATGTGAGAGACAACAGGAAGGGTTTCTATAAATACATCAGCAGCAAGAGGAAGACTAGGGAAAATGTTAGTCCACAACTAAATGGGGAGGGTGCCGAGAAGGCAGAGTTACAAAATGTCTTCTTTGCTTCTATCTTTACTGCTAAGGTTGGTCCCCATGAACTACAAGTAAAACTACAGCCCAGGTAAAAGAGAAATAAATGAGTGAGAGGAAGATCTTTGGTTTGTTGAGGAGGATTGGATTAGGGATCATTTAGACAAACTGGACACCCGTAAATCTATGGGCCCCGATAGGATGCACCCAAGAGTGCTGAAGGAACTGACGGGGGTTGTTGCTCAGCCACTCTCCAAAGAGATTCTGTTTAGAGACACTTTTTATAATAAAGCAATCTTTAAAAATGAAAGATTTTTATAGCATCTGCTGTAGACAAGATTTTTTTCTTTCTTCTGTTAGATGTGTAACAAAATGTTCCAGTGCCTTCTATGATGGTATGACTGGCTAGATGGAGGATGGGAGAGCTGTAGATATTGTCTATCTTGATTTCAGCAAGGTTTTTGACACGATCTCCCATAACATCTTCATAGGGAAGCTCAGGAAGTGTGGGTTAGATGAATGCACAGTGAAGTGGATTCAGAACTGGCAGGATGGCAGAGCTCAGAGGGTGGTGATGAAAGGGGCCGGTGTTGCCCTCCTGGGGTCAGTGCTGGGCCTGGTGCTGTTCAACCTGTTCATCAATGACCTGGACAAGGGCACAAAGTGCACCCTGAGCTGGAGCATCTATCTTACGTAGAAACACTAAGCAAGCTGGTCCTGTTTAGCCTGGAGAAGACTGAAAGGAGATCTGATCAGTATGTGTAAGTACCTGAGGGGAGAATGTAGGGAGGAAGGGACCAAACTCTTCTTGGTGGTGGCCAGTGACAGGACAAGGGGCAATGAGAACAAGCTAAAACACAGACAGTTCCATCCCCATGTGAGGAGGAACTTCTTCCCTGTGAGGGTGCCAGAGCCCTGGCACAGGCTGCCCAGGGAGCCTGTGGAGTCTCCTTCTCTGGAGATCTTCCAAACCCGCCTGGATGCCGCCCTGTGCCCTGTGCTCTGGGTGTCCCTGCTGGAGCAGGGGGTTGGACTGGATGATCTCTAGAGGTCCCTTCCAACCTCAGCCATCCTGTGATTCTGGGATTTATTTCTTTTTTGAGGGAACAATTTTGTGATGGAACTTTCCTACTTCTTTTATATGCAATCAGGAGATATAGATTGCACATTTCTGCCGTGTTGGGGAATTGACTTTATTAAAAAAAAACACATAAAAGTCAAATAAATCTTTTCTCTAAATATACTTCCAAGGGGGCTCCTTATCTGCTTTATTTTTGTAAGTTGACAACCTTCAGGTATCAGGAGAGTCCACTTAGGCCTTCCCCAGAAAGATCAAACTTTGAAAGATCAAAACTTCAGTAAGGTTGGGTACTTTAGGCACTCTGAGTAGCTTATTTGTAGCTTCTCTTTTAATTTGTTTTTCCTTTTTGAAAATTTTTAATTGGTCACTGAGGAGAGAATCAGTGCCAGAAGATGTAGAACTAAGTTCACTGCAAGTTATTGCTTTTAAACTCTTTTGGAGTATGGAATAACTCATCATGGATGTATTTTGGGGCAATTACTACTTTGGTTTTACCTACAACACAATAGCTCGGAAAAAATTCTTGAAGAATGATTAAATTTTTGCAATTCTAAGGGGAATAAAGAATTCTTAATGTGAGAAGTCAGATTACTCTGCTTAAGCCCTGGGGGCTGACAGAAGGCGTGAGGAAGGAAAATGATATTTCCTAATCTCAAGACATCTCCTTGTAAATATAACCTTAAAAAGTATGTTTGATTGCGTTGGCTCACTCTTATAAGCTTAACACACTGTCCACTTGACTGTCTCTTTGCATAGACATTAGAGTGAACTTCATAGTGGAATAATATTTTCCTCATAAAGTAATGAGGAAATAAGGTGTTGTGAGTAGCAACACACACAAGACCACTTCACAGTAATTTCATAATAATAGCCTTATAGAAATGGTTTGCTACCAGATAGAATAATCTGCAGCCCACACACATGGAGCTGATTTAATCTTGTTTAAGGAGTCTGGAGCTGTATTCTTCTGGGAGTAAATTCTTTTAGAATTTTATGAACCTACCTTTCTAGTTAGGGGAAAACACAGCTGGGTGTTCATGATGTCAGCCTATAAAGTAGATGCCCCAGAATAGGACGTAGGTAGCATGAAAGTAGGTTCTTATAATGAGGGGAACAGATAATAAGCAATAAATAAATGAAATAACTTTTAAAAAGAAAAAGAAAAATAGTATCTGCAAAAAAATGCTTTGGCAGCTACTGCTTGTGTTTTATTGATCCTTTACTGTTGTCCTCTGAAAGGTAGAAGAAAGTTCATGAAGTGTAAGTTATCATTTCTCCTTTGTTTTTTCCTTTGTGCTATGGATTTAGCATGAACTGTGGGGCTGTGAAATTTGACTTTAATGAATTGCATTGTTGTGGTTCTACAAGTTGTTTATGTCTTTTCCCTTAGTAACAATCTATCAGACAAAAGATCAAGGCCATTGGATTTCAATGCTGAAACTGAAAAGCATCCTGCAACAATGTCTTTCAGGTTATAATGTGCATAGGCAAAGAGTTCTGCATTTGAGAGGGCTGAGTGGGTGGAGAGAACTTCATGTTCCCGGAGAAGCTTCACACAGCTGAAGCATCGTGAACCTTGGCCATAACAGAGTGATGGGATTGTTTCATTATTTCTTCAAACTTCTTCGTTCTCGCTGCGCAGTACATGTTAAAAAGGGCTAAGGCCTCTTATTTATGTCAAGCTTATCTTGATATAAAAGTGTAGTTACACCATTCATAACAAAAGAAGTACAGAGGTCTTTGTAAAATAAGGTGCTAGTGTGAAGATTTCTGGTTTTTGTCTTGTATCTGCTTTTTCTCGTTTTTCCCAGTGGCACAACAGTTAAATCAATGAGCTACAAAGGAAATTGGTATAAAAAGCAGGAGATAGCTAATATTACATAGGCAGACTAGAGAAGACTGCTCTATTGGTACAACATTTAAATAAGCTGAGTGCTGTTTTAGGAAACAGCTTTTGCTATGTTGAATAAATCAAGTATTTTTAGATTTGATGTAAGAAGAAAGAAAGAAGAACACAGATAGGGTATGGAAGTATAATTGGTATTTTTTTGCATGAAATGCATTGTATTTTTAGCCTTAGAGGTTTTATATGTGGAATAAAACAATAATAATCTCAGAATCTCCAGAGTCATACATTTCAATATATATTTTCAGAGCAGAAGCTTAAATTAAGTCTGATGGTGAAATATCATATTAATTTGGAAAGACTTAGCAATGTGGGCAGTCACCCAAGAACACGTGGCCTGTTATTAACAACCCTGCTTGGAAAGGGCTTTGGCAAACTGGGCAGTGCATTTTGCAGAAGCTGAGAAGAGTGATTGCACCTAGTCCTTTCTCTGACAAAGAATGTGCTCGTTCTAGCAAGGAGCGCAGTTTGCCTTTCAGATGCACACCATCCAGAGTAAGGAAGATCATTCCTGTGGCAGCCCCAGTCTCATCCCTTTTCTGAGAGGCTGAGTATCCACAGGCCCCACCAGCTCTCCTTTAGAGTGGAGTTACCACTAAACATCAATCAAGATCGCGCATTGAAACGTGCTTCTTATGATCAAGTAAAGCGGTAGCACGCAGAAAGCTCCACTGGTGTGTCATCCTGAGCAATGATTTTCACCCTGGGTTTTGCTAGGAGCCCATCTGCAGCTAGCAAGCCAGCTATTTTTTTGCACATAGCTGCAAAAAAATGCAGCTGAGCTTGCAGGATCAAGCTAGGGTCTGTCCTCTGCAGGCTGGATTGGAGTATACGCACTTCATCTCTCCTCCTTAGTGCAGAGAAGGACGCAGGTCCTTCAGTGTGCTGCTCAGCGCTGGTGCTTCAGTCATTCCCTTAGGAGGGCTTGCCAAGGTTTCCATGGGGCTCCTGCTTCCTTACATACCCAGATTTCCACTGGATGCTCAGGATCTCTGATGCTGGGGGGAATGGTGAGTAGCCCAGCCTTCTCCCGGGAAGGACTCAAACATCAGCGACAGCATCAAGGGCCTAGACAGGGTCTGTGGGGCACAAAACAGGTCATTTCTGTCCCTCTGTGTAGGCTTCTGCTGACAGAGGCAAACCTGTGATCACTTGCATTAAGCTCACAGTAGAGGGATCTCAGCTTCTCTTGGGAATTGTCATAGAGACTTACAAACCAGAAGAACCCACAGTTAGCCTGTATCCATCTGAAGATCTGGACTTCACAGTTGTATCTGGATTATGGGGCAATCTGTGTTCCCCATGCCTACAGATGCACCACAGCCCTTTCTACTTGCTTGGCCTCCATTTTTTTCCAGTGCAAGCCAGAGTGCAGTGGAGGACGTTGCATATCCTGCTCCTGGCATGTGCTTGGAGCAGTGCCTGGGCGCACATATATCCACAGCCAGGAACAGGGAAGCTCTCCCAGCCTCCACATACCAGACACAACCTACACATTTTTCAAGTGGAACTGAAAAATACTCTGACTTCTGATGCTGCAGTGATAGCCCATACGTTGCATGGGGCCTGGCTGCTTTATGGCAGCTACGGCGTGGCTGGAAATTACAGTGGATGAGGAGGATGGGTTTCTGTTTGATCCGAAAAAGAGCCATATAAAAAGTAATCCCATGCTGAGTTCATTGTATGCCACATTTTTTCTCAGGAAATATTTTGAGAGAAAAATCTTCATGTACTGTCTTTTTGTTGTTGTTAAATGCCCGAATAATTGACTTACATGCTAGTGATTTATCAATTGACATTAGGAGAATGCAATTTCTTACGGCAGAGAACCGAAACAAAGCAGAGCCAAGAGTAGGTAACTTGCACTGAATATCTGTGTAATACACATTATTTTGAGAGTATAACAAAATTTTCAGTGAATACCTAATGAAGGAATTAATAGATACCTGTTATAGTGATGAGTGTCTGTCTAATGAATAACCCAAATTGTTAAATGCCCATGATCTTTGAGGAATGAAAAAGTATGTCATAGATCAGTTAGAGCTAAATGAAACTTGTCATTAGGTAGGCTGGATTCTGTGGCTGTTTTACACCTTTTCTTTCTGTTTCACTTATGTCTTCTGCATATCAAACTGACAGGATTGGTTTCTAACATCAATTCTAATTGTAGATAGTTATTGGAATAGCACTGTTTTTGTTTAAAATTTTTCATTTGGAAAACTGTATAAAGCTGTTTCACTCTGTGTGTTCTTGATGTTGCTCAGAGCTGCAAATAATAATAGAAGCAAGTGTTTTAATGACTGAAGATATAGTAATTCTGAATATCACAGGGTGCATTGCTCAGCCGATGATCCTGGAGAGAACAGATTCCAGGGTTATCTTAGCAGGAGGATAGGAGTCAAGAGCCTGGGTTTAGGTTTCTGTTCGGCATGAGATGGCCTTGACTTTGAGTAAGGCTTTTACTCTGTTTGTACCTCGTCTCTGTATGTGATATGAGGGCAGCAACTGTCTGTAGGTGCATTCTGAAGATAAATGTATGACGATTTGTATGCTGAAAATACTTCTTGAGAAATGACCATGTTCTTGTCCAAAGGACAGGAAAATTTTTGAATTGCTTATTTCCTTCTCAAACTGCAAGTGAAGACCAAATTACTTGGTTGGTTTCATTAAGCTGGGCTATGAAATAGACTTCAGGGACACAGGGAGTTACTGCAGAGAGTTCCTGCCTTTCATAGTGAGTGTGATGAGGAGGGAGGCAATGCACAGCATTATGTTTCTAATGTTTACTCTTATCAGCCTTTAGATATTACCCTTCAATTAAGAAGAGACTTTTTTATCCCTGCTAGTGGAATAATTTGTTCTTATAATAGAAGTGCAATATATTACAAAAAAACAGGTCACTTCAAAGAAGTCACCATTCCCTCTTTCTCCATCACACGACATATACAACACTTCTCTCTCTGTTTTTACTGACAGCCAGACGCTTGGCAATGTACCAAGAACCTGACTCTGAGGAAGAGGAAGCAGCCCCCAAAGGAGGAACCTTATCCCAGCGTGACAGTATCTGCAGCCATCAGAGCATTAAAGTAGTCCACAGAAGCCAGAGCACCAAAACCCACCGGCGCACGGGCAGCAGGGCTGAGGCTAAAAGAGCAAGCATCCTCTCCAAGCATACTGCGTTCAGTAGCCCCATGGTAAGTCAGGAGAAGTGAATGCACAACATCCTGTGTCTTCTAATAGAACCATGTCCCAAAAAGGGAAGGATTAAGACACTTGTAGCACATCGTGTACCTATCATAGATTTCACCTTCTTGGCATTTTTTCCTCTGTAGTCACAGTTGTTTGTACAAAAAGACAAGCAAGTGTGGGCATAGATCTTATCTGAATACCTTCTCTTTAAGAAGAAGCTAAAGATAACTTGAGATTTTTGTTTTAAGTAGAACTTCATTCTGAGAAGATATCCCTTCCATTCCCTATATTTACAGAAGATCATTTCAAACTTAAGGTTTGAAATGAAGGCTTTTAGTTGCCTGTTTGTGTTTCTTTTCATTTTTATCAGAGGTTTTGCCAGAGTGCGGTATTACACAGTGATGGTCTCAGACATCACAGACATGCCTCATAACGGCACTTTCAGTGTGACTCTAGAATATGCATAGAGTTCTCATGTTGCATTTAAAAAAGAACCTTTACATTTCAAAAATATTTGAGATGATATCCTTACTCCCTCCCTTTTGTTAATTTATTTTGCACTACTGTAATTCTGGTTGACATTATCTGAAGGATAATAATGAAGCAGAGAGGCTAGATCTTGTCTACATAGAGGATTCGCACCGTTGCAATGTTGATACAAATTTACCCTCAAAGTAATTGATAAATACAGAGAAAAAAATGCTGTTAGCACTGGTGAAACTTCTTGCTTGTGATGAAGAGTAAGCTCTTTTGGTAAAAATTGAATCTTTGTTCTTTACACATGAGGTTTTGTGTTTGGGCAGGTTCGTTAGCTGCTGATCATGAGCAGATAAAATCAAAACAAAATTCTTGTGAAGGAAGAGCCTTAAGTCCGTTTGGCTTTTAAAACACTCTTTGTTCTAGCATCCCTGTATAGAGAGAAATACCTGTTTTCTCTGACAGAAAAACAGACAAAATATTGGAACATACTGATGAAATAGAGTGGAAAGTTATTCAATATAGAAAAAAATATGGGTAGTTTTTGTTTTCTAGCAGTAGTTTTTGTTTTCCAGCAAGCAGTTCAAGATGGTTTCATTTTTTTGTGCTGATACAAGACCAAGCTTTGAATGTCATCGGTGTTCAAGTGCCTCGTCTGCAGGATTTGGATAAGGACCAAGAGACTCAGAGACTGCACTGCAGTCATGAAGCACACTGGTTAAATGACTCCTTCTGAACCCTGCTGTCCCTGCTGAGGGGGCAGAAGGAAGAAAGACAAGGAAGAGAGGGCTGAAAAGTCTGCAGTGCTGCATTAGGCCACTCTCTGATACTGAAACTGAATGCTGCTTTGGAAATCTGCACAATCACAGTTACTAATCACTGCTTTTCATTACTAGGAAAAAGACATCACACCTGACCCTAACCTGTTAGAAAAGGTGAATGAGTGTGCGAAGCATCTGGAGATCATGAGGAGCCACGAGCAGCTGTTATCCCACCTGAGCCCTGAACTGTGTGACATTTTTGACTTCTTCATAGCTTTAACTATATGCAATACAGTTGTGGTTACTGCACCGAATCAACCCCGACAGAAGGTGGGTTAAAAAAACAGCAAAATAGAGTTTAAGTCTCCTTTGTTTTGATTGATACTAATGTATCTCATAAATTGAAGAAGTGAAACCTGCCTATTCCAGTGAGATATGAAGGTAATCATGAAGAAAACACTATGTGAATGGGTGAATTTACACAAGCTCAATGAATTATTTCAGTTATTTATATTTGAGGTGTGGTTTTATCTACATTTAACGATACTGTTGAAACTTTCCTGAATTCTTGCACTGTAATTTATTCACGTACTAAATTTATATCTGCATGCATGTGTATTTATGTGCGTGTGCTTTTGTGTAAGTGAATTTCTAAATGAACAAGGCTTTCCAGGAAAGACAAGAGAATAAGCTGTCTGTAAGTATTTTGAGTACATGGATTAAATTTAAAAGAAAAAGGTTTAGCCTTTAAAAAATGAAAGAGAGAAAATGCTTGAATCACATTGCTTAAATCTTTCAAGTTGTGTAAAAAATGCATCTTAAGCTGATTGTGATTAAAAATGAACAGCCTAAAACAGTGGCACTGATGAATGAGAATTTTAGCAAAGCAGTCCTCCAAAGATGATCTGTAAGACAAAACTCTAATGGAATGTAGTTATAAAGCTAGCCAGCAGCTGGAATTTCCATTCTGAGGAAATTCTGATATTTGATTTTGTGCCAAATTATAATAAAATCTGAACTAGTAGAAATGACCTGTTTTATGCCAGGGAAACATTTGATGAACACTGAAATTTGCTGCTTCAGGAATGCTAAACTGTTAGAAAATAATTTAATGTATATTGCTATGACTATGTTATTGCAATTATTGACATCATATCTGTGTAAAAGATCTAAGTACATTGAGATAAGTGATAGAACTGAAACAGAATGCTTTGACACTAAAAAGAAGAGTGGAAATTGTTTATTTCATCATGTTTCTATTGAAAATATTATTGACGCTGGCACAGTCTTATAAAACATTCCTAGTACCACACTTTTCAATAGAAAACTGTTTCATCAGCATTTTTTACTACTTTCGCTGAATGCCAGTTTCCTACTAACAATAGCTTTTAGTATCCATCATGGGTAGTGGTGCAACATTGATACTCTGTCAATTGGTCATTTTTGATGAGATCACAGAAGAAAAAATATTTTTAGCAAAGTCGTACATGCTTTCACACAGAGGAAAAGGCCAACAATAGTATAGTTTTCAATTTTTTTTTGAGTCAGATCTGTCGATTTTCTCTTCTGTCTCAAAATACAAATGATACAACATTTTGCTCTAAAAGAAAACTTCTTTCCTGGATTGAGTCATTTAGGTTGAGTATAAATGTCTGAATTCTTTTCCAGCTTTTCTTAAGGGTTTGTTCATTGGCTTTTTTACTTCTGCAGGTTAGAGATCGATTTGAACTAAAATCTCCAGTCAAAACCATAGAAGACTTCATCCGAAGATTCACTCCGAGCCGCTTGACCTCCGGGTCTAACAGCAGCAGTTCATCTAGTCTAGCTACCAGTAAATCAGTGCACAGATTTGGTTTAAGTATTCTTTCCTCCACCTCTACTGAGAGCACGTTGTTAAAACTGGAAGAGAAGCTGTCATACTCTGCACAGATGAATAACAACGGGTACAGCTCGCAGCAAGACAGGACCCCTGTAGGGAGCAGACCTCAGGAAGGAGAACTCCGTTACGAAGCAGAGAGTCCAGATGAAGCTGCTCTCGTCTATGCAGCAAGGGCCTACAACTGTTCCCTGGTTGGAAGGCTGTCTGACCAGGTATCAGTGGAGCTACCTCACCTGGGAACACTGAACTTTGAAGTGTTGCATACATTGAGCTTTGATTCCATCAGGAAGAGGATGTCGGTAGTGGTCAGACATCCCCTCACAGATGAGATAAATGTTTACACTAAAGGAGCAGATTCAGTTATTATGGATCTTCTTCTACCCTGTTCTTCAGGTATACCACTTACTTAGCTTGGAAGAGGTGGGGGGTTCTAGTTAACTGTTAAAGGACTCATCCTGTTTTGGGGACTCCTGTGGCAGGTAGACCTGCCTGCTTGGTTGAGCATAGGGAATGGTAGAATGGCCACCACTGCTGTTTTTTAATAATGCTTTGCTATTATAGCAAATTTCCTATAACAAATTACTGATTCTTTACCTTACAAGAATGAGTTAAATTAATTTCTGTACAAGATCTCCTACAGTCAAATTTAATTTGAAGGAATGTTTTGAGACTTTGCCAAAGTACTTTACATTTCTTCAGGAAAACTTGCCTGGTGGTGCTTGGCTATTCCAATATTTTACATGAAACCCAAGTACTTCTTACTGTAGCTCCTCTATCAATTTCATTTGTAAATCTTAACCTCCTTTTATTGCAATATATTTGCATAAATCAGCACTTATGTTCTGATTTGACTGTGATGCTAAAGGACACTATGAGTCAGTGAGCCATCAGAACAGAAAGGTTGTGGCGAAATAAGGAGGAGAGATATCATCTAGACTGGAAATCTTTGTCTGAAATGTGAAGCTGGCGAGCGGGAGGTAGACAGGAATCTGCGAACACGGAGCACTTTTCCAAAATGCTTGGCACTCAAATGTTGCATGGAAGTGAGGCAGCTTTACATAGCTGCTAATTGTAATCAGTTATAGAAAAACTGTGTAAGCCTCAGCATTTACGGGAGACACAGAGGCTTCAGTTAACGTGGATCAGTTTGCATC
>JAUBOD010000140.1:4523742-4538305 GCA_032353885.1 Nothura maculosa
GTGTATATGCTCCTGGATTTACAGACCTAGACAGGATGGGACAGTCTTTATCATGAGAAAACAGCTGCATAATGAGTAAAATGTGCTGGTAAATGGCTGAGGTAACAGGACCAAAAACTAGACTGTTGGGATTCCAAACTCCCAATTCCTACCTTACAGCAGCATCAGTATTCCTAAAAGATTGCCGTGGAGCAATAAGGACCAGTGCCTACCCAGGCACTGGCCTCTGTGTGAGTATGAAAATGATGAATGTGCCTATGTTTGTAGATGGAGAGACAGACAGACGTGTGCGTCCATAGTCCCACTCTGCAAGTTCGTAGTGAGTGTGAATGCAAGCAAGAACATGGGAGCTGAAAAGCAGAGGATAATCCCAGCATCCAGTTTAGATACCTGAAGTAGCTGTGTGAAGTAGGGGCGCAGTGACCACGCAGGTCATGCTGCAGTCAGTCAGGAGAGGTGGACGCATCCAGTGGTCAGCTCAGACCCCTGCAATAGGCTCAGCCCAGGGTTCAGGCTCGTGGTGGTGAGTGGCTGCCGCCTAACTCTTCACTTGGTTTCTGCACAAGTGCCTGTAACCCTAGTACTGTGTCAAGGAACAGCTTCAATTACGAAGGTAGAATCCTAAAGTGATTCTGCAAACCTCCCCAAAACATGGAAACATTTTTTAAAAAAAAGCATTTTGGTTGATATCAAGGGGATTAGGAAAATTGCCCGAAGGTATCAGACATTCTCACTCAATGGCTTCAATTTAAAACCTGTAAGTTTCCTTTAATGCTCACATTGCAATTCATATTGCTGAGGATTGCTATGACATACATCGTGTATGAATCTGTCTTGATCCTGGATGATAAAAGAAGCAGCATAGCACCTTTTGGAAATTTTCAAAGGCCTCAGGTAATGAGAGGGAACAAAATGTGTTACCATCATCTGCATTAATCTTTTTCCATCACAGGGTGAGCACATTGAATCAGTCCCAGCTAAAGAGAGGGATGATTAAAAGGAAATAAGGATTCTAGTAACAGTAGGGCCTCCCTATACTTAGATATACAAAACTGAGCAGTTTTCTTTTTAGAAAGGTCTTAACCTTGGTGGAAAACTAAGTGCTATTTTAAAATAAGTGTCATTTTTCTGCACATAATCCTATGTGCAGAAGCATTTGCTAATAATCCATTTGAAAACAGACTTCTCTTTCTCACATGATTGTTTGCTGTGGAGATTAATCAAGATTTCCCCAAGTACTCAGAGCAAACATACTTAAGAATAAAAGATCTTTTTAACACATGTGCATGGTGACTTTTGAATAAAGAAGAAAGTAAAGACAGTACAAAAAGGTTGGTTTTTTAAATTTTTTTTCTCTAAATAGAATGTTTTACTTGAAAGTTTCCCAGGAGACAGCAGCAGCTCTTTAAAAGTATCGTTTCTAAAGCACCAGTACAGAGACTACCATAGACACAATTTTCTTCTCTGAGGCCATTCAGCTACTGTTATTTTTCAATCACTAATTTATTCTTTTATTCTTATCTAGATGACCCTCAGGGCAAACATCAAAAAAAAATCCAAAGCAAAACCCAGAATTACCTTAATCTGTATGCTGTGGATGGGCTGCGGACCCTGTGTATTGCAAAAAGAGTAAGTAAATGCATGCTCTTACTTTGCTTTTATGGAGAGCCTGGACAAAGATTACTGAAGGCATTTATTAGTATATTGTTTTTGATTTATACCTTTTTTCATTTTATTCAGTAACATCTGAATACCCCTGCATCATTTTGACTGTGCCCTCACATCCTCTTTTAAATAGGTTCTCAGCAAGGAAGAGTATGCCTGTTGGTTAAAAAGTCATTTAGAAGCAGAATCTTCTATTGAAAATCGTGAAGAACTTCTGTTTCAGTCAGCACTGCGCATAGAGAAGAATCTACATCTGTTAGGTAATGAAATGAGAGCTGGACATTAAATTAAAATGTGTTGAAAAATTTTGAAAGCTTGGCTGTAAATTCCATTCTTTGCTTTAAATGGTTCCTGACAGTACAGAAATTGACTTCTGGATTTTGTCATGGCTGTCTTGTGCAGCATGACAAAGGAATGGGATTTTAATTAACTTAACAGACAGACCCTGTTTGCCTTGCTCATGCAATCTTTTTATCACTGGCAAATCAGTGGAATAATACCAGCGATGAATTTGACACAATAGCAAAAATGGGAACTGCTGATCCAAGTAGGAAAAGAAGGACTTGGCCGAGCCTGTCTACAGAATTTCATTTGCTCTAGTGCCACTTTAACATGTCAGAGAGTTCCATGGCTGCAGGGGCACCAGAGATGCTGTAAAGCAAAGCTCATAAACCACACTTGTGGGGGGCATCAGCTCTCAGATACATCAGGTTCAGCACATGCACTCAGGGTCCGTGGCTTCTGTGGAAAGGGGCTGCAGTACTTTACCCTGATGTAGTCTGAATCTGTGTATGTAAAATGCATTCCAAGAACTACGTAATACTGTTTCTTTGCTTCACTGAAATGATGAAAGCACTGATGTTCTGAAATGTGTATATATGCACTATATACAGGAGAGGTAACTGGAACAGTAATGAAACTCACTGGTAAAGATACAACCTTCAATAATTTCCAATTTAGCAGTCTCTGTGAAAGAAGACCAGCCACCTTCTGGTGAATCCAGTGCAGATGTCCAAGGTTTCCTCTATAACGAGTGGAAAGAGAGAGAAAAAAAAACCTTCGTTTGATCTGTCTTAGATACCTGCTTTAGGATAACATGAATCACACACTGGCAGTGCCCGTTTCTCTCCTGTGTCTTAAAGGGAAGCATGAGGTTGTAGTTCTTCACCTGACCACATTAATGAGGGAGATGCCACTGTAGATGTGCAGGTTGACTCTGGCTGCACTCTGAAAATAAAACCTGAGGTGGAACTAACCACTGCTGGGCAAACGAAAATGAGCTCCAGCCAGAAGTAAACTGCCTATTCTGTTTGGAATCCTTCCCCCAAAGCCTCGCTCCAGGGTTTGTGTCTTGCAGTCATCACTTTTGATTAGTTGTGAGAATAAAAAATGTGTGTGTGGAAAGGAATATCTTCTACTTTGCACATTGTTTGGATGAGAGTTTCCATGGTATTTGCAGTAAGGATATTTTTCCACCTACATGACTAGTGCTCCGACTATTGCTAAAATGTTTTTCTTCAAAGAACAACCATAGGAATAATAAACGCATGAAAGAAGTTTACTTTGCTTTTCCTGTTGTTTCCCAGGTAACTTGCAGGCCTTTCATCTCCACGTTACCTAGTAATGAGGACTTAGAATTACTCACATTAAGCTTCTCTGAAACTCAGGGGAGTGCTAACATATCTGTGTGGCAATGAACTTGGCCCTGAACTGCTTTTGCTGGAGTATTTGAAAATTTTGTTTCCTTCGTTTGGTGTATGAGAGCATAGGAAAGATATTCAGTCTGTTACAAACATGCTAGTAGCAAGATACATTGAAAACCTGAAAAGCCACACTTCACTTTCACATCATGGCCAGAGTATCTAGGATTTATTTCCTATGCCCACCTCATTTGGCAACCAATGTCCTTCTGCAAGAGCCAAAAGCAGCAGCAAAGCAGGAAGAAGGTTTCTGCCTGGAGCCTAATGCACTGTTGCCCAGCTGCTATTCTGCTGTCATTCCCCCGTAAAAGGCAAAATCTCCAGTGATCCAACCTCTCCTAGCTGAGGAAAGTAAGTCAAGACCTTTAGAAGTGAAATTAGCTCCTGAAAGCAATATCCTTCTTAGCAACAATCAAAAGAAGTGATGAAAATAGAGCAGAGTTAGCAAAGCACCAACCCTGTGGACCTCTGAGACTAGAAATGGCATGAGATGAGTGCTTTGAGTTCTGGATGTGTTTTTGGCTGTTGATGCAAATGCTTACTCTGGCTTCTTTCTGCTACTCTGTCTGGGTACTCCAGAAACCTGCCCATACCTCAACGTCCATTGTTAATTTAGCTATTTACCAGTAAAGGTGTTTTCTTGACTGAAAAAACTGACCAACTTACCTCGTGAAGTTCTCTCTTAAGTTTAAGGCAAAGCCCGAGTGTGCATTTAATATAGATTAATTTGCTTTTTCTGACTTTAGGTGCAACTGGCATTGAAGATCGTTTGCAGGATGGCGTTCCAGAAACCATTGCAAACTTACGCCGAGCTGGGTTGCAGATTTGGGTTCTTACTGGAGACAAGCAAGAAACAGCTGTTAATATTGCTTATGCCTGCAAGCTACTAGATCATGATGAGGAAATCATCACTTTGAATGCTGAGTCACCAGTAAGCAAATCCAATGCTATAATTAAGCCTGCTTGTGAACTAACTTTTCTTTATTTTCTGCTTGTACAATCGAAAGTTTGATGGCTTTTTTCCTTTCCCTCTTTTTTTTTCTTTTTCTCCTGCTTCATCCGTAATTTTCAGGTAGGACACATCTTTTAATACTTTTCAATGAGTTAATGCTCTTAGCTCATAGTGTCATGCATCGTAAAGCTGTTGGAGACATGTTTGGTTAGTGGGCTGCACTGTGAATGGAAATATGCCATAACAACATAAATGTCTTTCTTTGGTATGCATTCTCCAAAAGCTTCCCTAGTTCCACTTATGGCCAACATTTAGTCTCCAAAAGTAACCTGTTATTAAACGTGTGGAGGCAGAAAACAATTGACTACTTATTGAGAATTTGTGCTTTATTTTAAACCACTGAATTGTAGTATTCAGATAACGCAGTCGTTCATGTTTTCTCAGATGACTTTTTCTCTGGAGATAGAAGCAATACTTAAGCCTCAGTGCTAGCACTGAGAGTCTGAAAACCACATCTGCAGTAAGGCCTTGCTTCCTAACAGACCTCTTCTAACTCTTCTGAATTACTGATCTTTCCTCTGCTCAACTTGTTGCAAGCAGACAAGCACAAAGACTTTACTGATATGGTCAAACATACAAGGAACCAGACTGATAGTGCTGTAGTCCTTTAATGGGGTGATAAAATTGGACTTCAGATCAGCAGAGGAGAGGTAGGCCAACAGCATCCAGCTCCCATTCCTTTGTAGAAGGAAGAAAAGATAAGAGCATTTTTCCTTCTTGAATATATCAACTGAAATGGTAAATTCTTTTCTCTTTTGTCATATTTTGCTGTAAGACCAATATATTGTTTTGAATGTTCAGACATGAGCAGTAGCATCTTTTAGTTGAGCGTGTCTAGGAAAAATACATTAAATTCAGCTTAAATAACCTTT
The DNA here is from genome assembly GCA_032353885.1 of Nothura maculosa. NCBI lineage: Eukaryota > Metazoa > Chordata > Aves > Tinamiformes > Tinamidae > Nothura > Nothura maculosa. Next base: position 4,528,992 of record JAUBOD010000140.1, read on the forward strand.
AATGGGCCTTTAACAATGCATGAGTATTTGATTTGAGTTGTAGGCATTTGCAGGGTGCTCATCACCATATTTAGCTTGGATTGATGCTGATTATGTCATTTCCTTGCACTGTTATTCTGAGAAGGAGCTGAAAGAAATGAGTTTAGTATACAATAATGCATGCTAAAGAGGAACTAGATTTTAAAATTTTCATGTATCTGTTGCTGGTGTATCTTCTGCAACAAGAATTAAGTTTCTTTAAAAGGAATAGAAGAAAAGTGTATTAGAAATAATTGTTATAGGTGCACCACATATACCACATTCCCAGTATTGCTTATATATAAATGTACAGCAAACAGAAGTTCAAATATCTGTTCCTTCCACTCAACCATATTTATTTTGGATTTCTTTTCCAGGAAACGTGTGCTATCTTGCTGGAGCAGTGTCTTCAATGCATAGAGTCTAAATTTTCAAACAACACAGTAGACGAAGCTACTGGAAACATGACTGTTGGGTTCACCCCTCTCTATCCACCTTCTCCCCATGTACTTTCCAGCCTGGGCCTAGTGATTGATGGAAGGACTTTAGCTTATGCGCTGGAACCTGCTCTAGAGGACAAATTTCTTGCTCTAGCCAAGCGATGCCGCTCAGTGCTCTGCTGTCGTTCTACCCCACTTCAGAAGAGCATGGTAGTGAAGCTAGTCAGAGACAAACTCAAAGCAATGACCTTGGCAATAGGTAGGTTTAAAGTCGCCTTCCTTGATGTATATTTTGCCTTGAGAATTTCATTTTCTTTTGCCTGGCAAAGGGACCCTTCAGCCCTCAGAATGAAAATAGCCTCCGATTTTGCTTGAAAATGTTTCTGATAAACTCTTCTGATGAGACTAGACATTTTATTCAAAAGCTATGGAACTCCAAAGCAGTATTTGGATTTCCTTCTTAGAGAACTTAGGTACTGGGGGCCAAGCTGTGCAATGTGGCTTTGGCATGTTCAGGCACTGTGGTGAAGAACACAGTGAGATGATACTATGCAGAACACTGTCTTGCAATCAGTGTATTACTGAGCACAAAACTGTTTTCAGTGTCATTTCAGCCAGTCCTGATTAAATTCAAGGACCTGCATTTTTCATTACAAGTAAGCCATACAGCACAGGATGTGACTTGGCCATGTCTGTATGGAGAATGGTTTATGAGTGTTGGCATACCGACTAACAAACTTCTTGCCAGCTCATACCTGATCTTATTTGGTTGGCAGAGGAGAGATTTTGTCAGCCATCCTAGTTTAAGTCTGGCAGCATCTTCCATGTCTCCAAGGTTTTCACATAAGAAAATCAAACAGCTCTTCTTGGGTTTATGCATGTGTCATTTTAGAAGATATGACGATAGCATATACTGTCACAAACACCCTAGCTTTCATCTACCTGTCTTGGTTAATGATAGCAATGAAGACACAGTGACACGTGGGTTGGATCTGCCCATGAGAATCTGTGAGTGCCAAACAGCAGTGGCATCTGCATCACCAAGTGTGTGTTCATTATTATAATTTTTATGCTCCCTACATTAAATCTCACTCAGATCTGCCCTACTTATGCTGAAAATATACCTTTGATAGACCTTTGAATAATCATTTGCCTGTGTTGCAGAGTAGTCTGCCTGGCTAACTTGAATTCCCAGCATGCTTGAAAACACCAGTGGAGATATTGGGAAGCTGATGTTTTCATTCTGAGCAGCATGAGCCTATAGGTTGAATTCAAGCTCCGGCACCTAACCTAAAGCCCAAGTTGTCCCATCTTCACTTCTAGCCAACAGGAGCTAACAGGAGGCTGTGTTTAAGTAACAAATCAATCATCTTTGTCACATAAGCGGATACCACTTATATATGCCATGAGATGTGTAGGCATTTCTTAGCCACTGCAGTTTAAAGCCCAGTGTGTTGTCATCAGTTTTACAGTTTCAGCTTCCACTCGTACACTAGTTGTTAAGCTAATATGTGTGCCATTCTGCTACTCTTTCCAATTTACCTATCCCTTGTGATATCATGATATGAAGTAGAGCAAGGGATACTGACTATTAAGTCTATCTGTGGTCACATTTAGCAGTCAGGAAGCTCAGATTGCTTAGGCAAAGTCAAGAATTCATTTACTTTTTTTTTTTTTTTTTTTTTTCTTTTTCTGTGTAGACATCCTCACTGGCTTTAGGTCTCCTCACACCTTGCACTCTTAATCATACCTGATTGCAAGTAGGGAAGCAGAAGGTTTTTCTGCTCATTTTTGCACACTATGTTTTGTGTTAGTGCACTTCAGGTCTGACACTTGCATTTTAGGACTTACTTAAAAGAGAGATGTTTGGCTTGGTTTTGCTTGCCATGATATAAAAATCTATGAAGATCAGAATGTCCTGGCAGCTTTGCCAAGCTTTGAATGTTCCAAACATGGATCTTTTCCAACCCCACCTCTCCCTTCCTATATGTACCCAACACTAGTTTTCCATTGCTTTCCTTTGCTGCCACTAGCTGTTCCTGGCGTGCTAGTGTCAAACAAAACTGTACCTTGTTTTCTCTAGGTGATGGTGCTAATGATGTCAGTATGATCCAAGTGGCAGACGTTGGCGTGGGCATCTCCGGTCAAGAGGGCATGCAGGTAATTTTTTAAAATTATTTTATTGATACATATTCTCCTGCAAAGGATGGGATAAGCACTTCCCAGAAGTCAGCTTGACCACGCTGCATTTGGATAGCCAGCAGAAGTTATGCTGGAGAGAGTCAGTTACACTTCATAGGAATACTTTGAGCTTGAGCTTGCATTTTAGATCTGAGGTGAGCTTTGATACTGTCTCCTCGGAAAACTCAGCTTACCAGATCCCCTCTAAACAGTATGATTTAAGAAATCATTTATTAAATTCTGTTTCTGAGGAGGAAAAAAAAAAAGGCTTCACTATGTTTTATTTATATAAAAACTGAAGATCCATCTTATTGTCATTTTATTCCTTCCTGTCTCCTGCACTGCTCTATTATACTTCTCCTGTGGAATAGCTGCACAAGCCCATCCAACTGAATCAGCTATTCTCCATGGTGTGATGGTGTCCCTTAGCCCAGACACCCACTCATCTCACTCATTCAGATAGCCTGCACTGACAGCAGATCAGTGAAGAAAGGAAATATGCAGGTCTCTGCAGAACACTGCTCCTTACAGGCACTCCTCCAGGTTTTGGTTTTCTCCCAGTCTCCTGCCCCAGGGAGATAGCGAGACTTGCCCAATAGTCTTTTGTCTATATTAAACCTGTGATTACTGCATTTGCCACTATGTTAGAGGAACTCCTGTGATCACAGATAGGGAGGATGTGCGTGCATAGGGTGTATAACAAAGCTGCCCAGTGCTCTGAATGCCACCTCTGCTTCCCCTACTGCTAGTTCAGTTTAGTTGCGGGGCCAGCAGTGGAAGTGGCAAAAAGCTGCAGAGAATGAGGGTAGTGATAACTGACTTCCACAACTTAACCTTGCAGTAGGGCTGAGTTCAGATAGGTTGTGTGAGAATGTAATAGCTTAGTATGAGTGTAGTGAAAAGCTCTTCTGAGCTGATGAGCATGCTTAGCTTAGTTACCAATGGGTAACCCACATTGCATTTTTTGCAATTCTGGAAGGATGTCTTTTTTGAAAGCAAAAAGAGACCAGCCTCACTGAGTGCCTGTGTTGGCTGTAGAACTTTGCTCCATGGAGCTTTGTGAATGATACAATTTAAATGGATTAAGAATACAAATACATGTCATTAAAATCTGACCAAGCCATGAACTTACATGCCGCCTGTGTGAATTTCCTGGGAGATAGATCCCCAGAAGCCAGGACAGTACTCCAGAGAAAAGTCAGTAGGAGTTTTTTTTATCTGTATGCTCTTCCCAAAGCATCCTCTCCTAGCCATTGTTGGAGGTCAGACCCTGGGGAAGATGGGCTTCATTCTGACACAGTAGGCTTTGTATTCCCTCCTCATTCTCTGCTCAACCAGTGGGGGGCATCAAAGCAATCTCCAGTTTGGAGATTGCCCATTGGTGTTATTAAGGCAGGCAGATTTCGGGCTAGTAACCTGTTAAAAATACTTTTTCAAACTAGTTAGCAGATGTAAATCAGATTGGAAAAAAACTACTGCAAAAATATTCCAATGCTCATTGTGTGTATGGCATCCCAGACATAGTCCCTGTAAATCTGACTTTGAGGGATGGAGAGAGCAGGAAAAACAGTCTTGGATTAAGCTGATACAACATTTATTATTAGATAGTCTTCACAAGGCTCTGAGAGCTTTACATAACTTCTGCAGTGTCACTCTGAAAGCAGTCCAGGTAGCAGAGAACCCAGAGAGACTTATATGTGATGGGTCTTCTTCAAGCCTGTCAATCAACACTCTCTCTTTACACACACACACACACACATATATATATAAAACATCCCTAAACCCTGGTTTGAGCTTTATTCAGTATTATCATTTCACATTTCTTCCTGATAATGCACGTATTTTTTTAAATGCTCTCACCATTATTCCACTTTCACTTCAGCTTATACAGTTCCAATAGGAAACTGGAATGCCCTTGGCTTCTATGGTATATTCAAATCTGAAAACTCTTTGCCCATTAACCCATAAAACTACCTGATTTTTTTAAATATAAATCAAGTTTAAGAGAGTGGAAAATGTTTGTAAATCCTTTCCTTTGCAGGCCTTTTTAGTATAAACAGCTGGCAGTATCTTACATGTGCACATACTCAAAAGACACTGAGCATTTAGGTGTCTAAGACAGCAATACAGTCTGACTTACTTTCCTTCCACATTCTATGAAGGGAGAAGCATGGAGAGGATTGATCACATTACTTTGTGAAAAAAAGATGATGAAGGAAAAATAAAAATGTGAAAATCAAGAGGATATTCTGAGATGAAATAAACATGCATGTGTAATTGGATAACATTATCTTTCCATTTTTCTCACTCTAATCAAAATGGATTTTAAGAAAAAGCAGGCACTTTTCACAGTGTGTTGTGAAGTAATGGGACAGAAATACAAAAATGAAAGGACAGTTACAGTTTTATCTTAATACTGGAGCACAATGAGATTTGGTGGAGGAGAGGAAGCAGATGTAGCACATCTTTCCTCAAATATATGTCTGCAAGAGAAAACAGACTGTTCTATACAGAGAAATCCCAGGGTGGGTCAACCTATTGAGAAGTGCCCTGTTGTGTCTATATACATATTTTTCTCTAGTTATAGAGGATTTATTCATCTTGCATACCATTTACATTTTATCTTAGTAATTTCTAAAAGCATGTATTTGGGAGAACTGAAACATTTTAGTGATTTACTGAGAAAAAGAGGTAGAAAGAATTAAAAGGAAAGATATCATTTTGTTCTAAAATACAGCAAAACAGACTCTGTAGAGTAAAAGACATTGGTCCTTTGGAGATAATTCACCTTTTATGATATCCTCTTGACCTGTGAGAAGAAAATACCAAGAAAATCTCATGAAGCAAATATCATCCTTTACAAGAAGTTTTCATCTAATTGTACAGTACCTTGAATATTAGTCCGAGAAATGTTATCAACTGTTTGTGATTTGGCAGGCTGCGTAGTGCCAGGGGAGTCTCACCTGGCATGATATTCTGTAGACAGTTTTAGACATCATGTGACTTAAAAGATTCCTCAAAATAAAGGACTGATGGGAAGACCACGTAAATTTTGTAAGCCGGGATTTCAGATGTTAATGAAAACTAATATTTGTATTGTTTTGCCCTTTCAAAGTTAAAATGCAACCACTTAATTGTGCTCATTCCATTTTTCCTTTGGAAATTCAGTTTGTCCTAGCAGTCACCCTTTAGTTTTACAGAGAATAATTTTACAGACACCAAATGTTCACACATATACCCTGAGCTGTCCTGCTCATGCAGCTGAACCACTGCCATTCTCCCGCTTCTCATGCTCCTGTCCTAAGTCACCATCCAGGATATATAGACTGGCATCTCCTTTGGGCAACGACTGGTTTTCTTACCTGTTATGTAGAGCAGTCTATGACTATTGCAAAGCAGTAGATGAATTTTGGGCGATCCCTGATGGATGTGCCTAATCTTCACCACAGCTTCCATTGACTTACTATTTACACTGAGTTGAGAGCATGACTAGATTCATTGCTGGCATTCAAAGGGGCGCCTTGCGATAATGATCCCAATTCTTTTCCATTGAAGGCGGTGATGGCAAGTGACTTTGCAATCCCAAGGTTCCGGCACTTGGAGAAGCTCTTGCTTGTTCACGGACACTGGTGTTATTCCCGACTTGCCAACATGGTGCTGTATTTCTTCTACAAAAATGCAGTAAGTGTTTGACTTGGCAGCTTTGTGGCGCCACATGTTTCCAGGGTTTATTTTGTGCTAAGTGAGCATTAGGTCAGCCTTCAAATGGTTTATAAATAAGCTGCAAAGAAATTTGCAGAGTTGAAAGACAGCTGGCTGCCATTTGCAGAAATACAGACCCCACTCCATAACAGCTACAGTGTGCTGCTGAATGTGCAAATTAGGTAACGGAAATAACAAGCACTGCTTAAGAAAAGTTTCTTTATGGAGCAGCATTGCAGAAATTTAGCTGGCGAGACACAGGAGTCTTTAATGCCAAGGCTATCCAGCAGTGGTCCAAAGTAGCAGTTGGGTGTGTTTGCTCTTCCTGACCCTGTCTTGCAGTTGGTTATGAATCACTGTACATTTTCCCCAGTGACCTGAGATACTTCAAGTCCTCTGTGTGTCTCAGATGCAGAAATTTGGAAAATTTTATTGATTTATTCTACTCCCAACTAACCAAATTAATGCATTAAAAGGGAAGCACCCTGTGGTAAAGAGCAGTCTGAGGGTCTGCATTGCCTCCTTGGTATGTGAAACAGGAATTGTTCCAGGACTAGGCACTGGGCCAGTAGAAGTTCAACTCATTGGTCCAGCAAAATACCTCTGAATTAGTCATATAATATGGAGACGATTGAAAACTAGCACAACAAGCAAGAATTCCATGGACTGGGTAGGAGTCACTGGCAAGTACAGAGACCTACACACTCTCAACACCTACAAATCACCTTGGGAACAAAGATGAGAAGCAGAGAGAAGAACAGAGCTAGAACTCTGAAACCTCTGCCTGCTCCAGAGGGTAACGTGTGTAATGTGTGAACCATCAAATGGGAGGATGGATTTCATCCTCTGTAATGGATCTTGCAAGAGAACAAGTAGCTCTTATTTTTGTAAAAGTTGCTTTCCAGATGCCATCTAAACCTCAATGTCTTAGTCCATGGTAACTTTTTTTTCATGTAAATTCCCATTGAGTAATCTCTGCATGATCTGAATCTGAAGATAGTTATTTTTTACAGAAAAAAAGAAGACGATGGTTTTTTCAGAGAATTATCAACAGGTAGGAATATTTAAGGAGCTAGAGAGTAAATAAACACATGCTTTGTATTGACACAAGCATGATAAAACACCTTCTGTGGTCTGATCAGAAAACTGTATGCAAGCACCCTCCCAGGCACATCAGTAGGTAGGGGCTTGCAAAATCTGAATTCCTTCCTGAATACTAAGCAGTATAGAATAGCAAGCAGACGTCAGTAATGCTGCTATTAGTGAGGACCACCTGTAGAAACACAGTAGTGAAGTACCTGCTGGTGTTTGAAGATGTGAGTTTTAAGGCTTGATCCTAAATTGTCTTGAACTGAAATTCGTTATGCTTCCAAGATAGCCTTTGGTTTGACAATACTAAATCTCTTCAACTTCCAATAAATTTATGCTGAGACATCATACTTGAGGTGAAAAAAAAAGATGAAGTTATTACACATAAGGCATTCCAGCAGTGGACAGTCAGAGATTTTTTTTATACATTTACACTGGTGTAAAATCTTCCATTTCCTTTGATATAACTTCTCTTGATTGCATATTTTATTTCTTAAGCCACTTTTAGTAAGACATTTTCAGAAACTGCTGCCTTAAGGCTAGCATATAACTGAAGAATCTGTCTTTGGCTCTGTTTTTGCAGACTTTAGAGCTTTATGAGCAACACTTGTTGCTACTGACTCTAAAAACTGTGGTGGAGTGCAGTGTACAGCCATGAATTTGTCCGACATGGTGGCTGCCTTCCAAAAAGAACATTCAGAAATGCAAGCTGGAGCACCTGATCTTTTTGCAAGGAGGCTATTCTGGATGATTGTCTATAGAGCTGAGATGGCCACACTGCATATGTTCTGCAAATTTTCTACTTCGTCAGGGTTTGGGGATTTTTTTCCCATTTGCTCATAGGATGACATTTTCCATTCTCCAGCATAATCTATTGTAACTAACTCAGACTTTAACTCCAGAAGCTGCAAAAGTCATTTGGGAACTCAGCTGACTTGTTCAAGAAGACATTTGGCTTGGATGGGAAAATAAAAATACAACTTAAAGCATACCATGACTGGAAATAACTGAGCTGGGTAAAAAGGGAACTAATACACACAGACTTTTACTTATGCAAGTATGTACTGGTGCTTTCCTTTATACATTACCTATGTAAAGGATCCCTGGGCATTTATTGATTAACACCTTAGTTACTGAGAAATTCTGCTTGGGGCCAAATTCAGAAAATAGTCTCATCTAGAAAAAAATAAAAGGAAATATTTTTTTAAAAAAGCAGAAAGTTTATGACAAAATAACCATGTTTCATTAAATTTGATTTGATTTGATTGTTTTCCAGAGGAGTAATGCAGAAAAGAAGAAACATTATATTTGGATTCAAATCCAACACTTCATTTAATCCAAAAATTTCAAAGGAAAAACAATAAACTGATTTAAGCTTGGTTACTAAAATGTCGTTTACTCACACAACTTTCTCTGACAACATTGTTAAGGCCCGTTGCAGGGGTGCTGGAAAAGGTTGATGGAAAGTTTTCAACTAACAGTATTTTCATCAATATACACATTTTGTTAAAGCCAAAATGCTTCAGCAAGATGTTAATTTGATGTTAATTTTAGCAAGTCTCTAAACAGGAAATTTTTTGAGGCCCAAGATTAACTGGCTTACTGTTATTTCTGATGAGAGAAAGTGTCTAAATTCATATATTATTCCAATTCCATTTTGAGAAAATAGGAAGTTTATTTGTATTTTGGATGTGGAAAGGAAATAAATTTCAAAATCTCTTCAATAACAAAATGTAATGGCCATCGCCCAGCCAACTGCTGCTTAGATGGTAAACTCTGCTAACTCAGTCCTGTTTTGGCCAAAGAATCCTACCTAGGACAAGGAAGGTATTTCTCTTAAAAGAAGTTTCTTCACAGGAGTGCTTTCAGAGGTGATCCTTTAGA
>JAUBOD010000140.1:4555817-4570995 GCA_032353885.1 Nothura maculosa
GGGCAGCCTGTGCCAGGGCTCTGGCACCCTCACAGGGAAGAAGTTCCTCCTCACATGGAGATGGAGCTGCCTGTGGTGCAACTTGTGCCCATTGCCCCTTGTCCTGTCACTGGCCACCACCAGGAAGAGTTTGGCTCCTTCCTCCCTACATTATCCCGTGAGGTACTTCTAGAAACCAGTCCACAAAACTACTCTGCTACAAGCAGGATCAAATTGACAATTTGAAAACTATAGGGGTAGCGGATTTCAGAATTCGAAGCCATCACTGTCTATGAGACAAATGCATGCATTACTTTCATTCTTTTCTTGGCCTGCTTTTGTTTTGATTCACTTCTCAAATGAAGCAATGTCTTAGCACCTCCCCAAGAGAGCTGTCACCCTCAGCTGCATCTACCACCGTGTCCCCACTAGGGGTGCCAGTGCCTTGACTCCCACTTTCTCATTTCAGCTGTTCACAAAGGGCTGTTAAGGAGAGAACAGTGGAAAACTCTGATTTTCCTTTATTTTCTCTTTTCATCAAATTGTACACAAACATGAGAACAGATTAAATGACGTGCCTTTCAGGGCATACGTTTCACAATACCATAGAGAGTATCAGCCTTTAAAGCAATCCTTTGCACTGAAATTAAAACAAACCACTCTGACCAGCAATCCCAAGGCTCAGAGGAGGAGGGAAAATGCTAATCCCCATGCACCTCCTCTACAGCTTGTTGGTGGACATTCCTTAAAAATGTATTTAAGGAGCAATTAACCATTTTTCAAATTATCTAATAACGTGCACACTTGCCTTACAATGACAAAGAAATCCTTATCCCAGGTAAGAGCAAATTAACCCGAGTCCTTCAGCAAACAGTCCCCACTCCCAGTACTCCTGGGCTGAGGTGTAGACAGGGAAGCTGGCCCAGAAGCAGCACTTTTGCAGTATACACAGATATTCAGCAATGGGGCTTGTTTTCACCCCTGCCGGGGCAATAATATAAAGTTACATCAGGCAGAGATCAGGATAAGCAACTCAAAAAGGCCTAGAATCTTCAGGAGGCAGATGGGATATTAATGGTTGGAAATGGTTGTTTTCTTCCCCAAGTCCACATGTTCCTGTCAGATTTTTACAAGCCCTGCACATCTATCAGAAAAATTCTTTCCAGAAAAATAAAATAGAAAAAAGAATCTTGAATATTTCAAAGCACTATTTAGCACTTCTTTCCATTTTCTTCTTCCTAGAGAACTGATATAATGAGACCACACATACAAATGCAAGCATGCCAAGGGGAGAAGAAAATCAAAAATAATAAATGCTACTTTCAAAAATATCCTGCTTGTGCGGCGCCTAATATCATCATGGCTTTATAATCTGGTGTCCTGAGCTGTACCAGGACTACAAGCAAATATAATTCCCCACTTCCATCTTAAGACTTTTCACCTGATGTGACTGAGCTAGCACATATCAGAGAAAGGCCAAAGAACTTCCCAAGGAAGCACCCTCAGCTCTCTCAGCATCAGCATTTCTCTAACTCTCTTGCAGCCAGCGAGCAAACAAAGCCCAATGCAAAATCCTAGGCTGAGGAATTTTCATTTCAGCCCTCTTCCAGCAGAGACCCCATGTGATTTGAAAGAGCAATATTGATCGAGAAATATTTTGATAACAAGAGTGTGCATTATGTTTGCCCAATGAAAGCACTTTTGAAAGCAGTGTTTAAATTGTGTTTTGACTGCTTGGAGAGAGACCCGCATTTTCCACATTTAACTACTGTATTTTCACCCAGGGGCCACTCTGTTCTATAGCAATCCTTTAACATTGTTAGTAACATTTACCTCGACATGGGGCGTAATCGTAACAGCCACCTATTTATTTGATGGAGCTGGTAAACTGGAGAAGCCATCTCAAAAAGAAACGATTAGAAAGAGGTTGCTAGCTGTGGTGTGAAATCACAGGCCTTTTTTTGGTAAAGGGTAAAAAAAATAGAATGGATTTCAGAAACAGACTCAGGGACAAAAAGGCAGCTCCAATTTTCGGAGCTTTGAGGGTACAAGTCCTGCAAAGCAGGAGAGATGATTGCCTTCAGCAATAAGCAGAAGCAAGCTTTCATTTAAAAGCCCAGCAGGAATTCTTTTGCTACCTATTTGGTTCGTACAAGTAATTCAGAAGCTTTTTACATGGTTAAGCTAGAGACATTTGCTTTTACAGATTGAAAATAATTAAAATTGGAGCTGAGTATCATGTGATGCTCTAGGGACAAGGCAGACTTCTCCAGCTGACAATTCTGTAGACCAGGCTCTACTAGATAGATTTTAATTTACTGCAGCTCTCATTGTGCCATTATCTTTCAGGGTGATAAAAGAGATGTAAGAAAGCCGCCTGCTGTTGAAGAACGGCTTCAGGCAGCCGGGCTGGTGATCCTCACCCCTGGCAGGATCCCCGAACCCAGGATCCCTTAGGTAAATGGAGCAGCTCAGTATCTCCTCCCTCTCCAAAGGCCTCCCATGGCAGTTCAGCACCTCTGAGATCCTCTGGTGTTGCCAGCCCTCTCTCACATGGCTCTGCTGGGAGAAGACACCTCAGGTCTTTCTGCCGCAGGAAAATACACCTTGATGGCTGGACCTACCGGCCAAGCATCTGAAAAGAGTCCCAAAGCAAGCACAGGTCAGGATTAGGCTTCCCTAGTCCAAGTAAAACCACCCCAGCCTCGTAGTAAGCCATTCATCATTTGTATGAAGGTCTATACCACCTCAAGATCACATTTGTTTTTCTCAAAGGATGTTGGCACATCAGAGAAATGGGAAGGTCACAAGTAACATTTGGCCTGGGGCTGGAAGCCATCTCCTAGGATGTGCTTTCAAGTCCTCTGCCTGTGAGGGCTATAGAGAGTCTTCAGAGGGAAAAGGAAAATACTGCACCCTCAGGACACCAGAGCCACCATGCCGTGGCTCCCACCTGCTCTTGGATATGGGATTCACCATATATACCTATCACTAGTTAAAGGTTAGACTGCTTTTTGCTGTTATCCAAGCAGTATGGATATTGGAAAGAGTCAGACACTTCTCCATCGATACTAGAGGAAATTTCCATTTGTCTTTTAGAAGGATAAAGTGAGGCTTTCCAGAAAACTCCAGGGTTTGTGAAGGTTTTTCCTTCAGTTGAAAAGGTGATGGCTTTCAGCCCCATTGCCAAGAGCAGGATGTGCTCTGTAACTGCATCGATCAGCTTGTCTATCCTGCAGCGTCTGAACACTTGCGTGTACCACACACCTGCACCAGGCTTGGAAGAAATGACAGCAAGAAATTTTATGCCTATTTTTTTCCGAGGTAGCTGCACATGTAGTCGTGTGATGGCTCTCATACTTCACCCTGGTACATTTTTGTTATAGTTACTACAGCAACGATTCAGCTCTCCAGCTACAATGCACAACTTGGTCTTTGACCCCCTCAGTTTACCCTCTCGGGAAGTGCCTTATTACCTCATAAAAGAGAACAACTGGAGTATTACTCCTTAAATAAACATGCTGCAGTGCTGGGTTCCCTGTTACAGTGCAAGTTAAATAATTCTGCCTTCTCTCAAGGTAAGGAGTTTTATCTGCTGCCCTGGGGCTTTTGGTGGCATTTTTTGCATCTGTGCTGTAGAATTATTTCTCCTTGTTTTGCAGAGCAAAGGAGAGATTTCAGGTTCAATCGTTTCGCTTACTGATCCTATCTTCCCACCTTCCCTTTGTTGATGGAGGTAGCACTAAAGTGCACCCCCCCTCCTTCTTCATCAAGCTAATTTTGAAATGTAATCAGCTTTTCAACTACTCTCTGAGGAAAATGTGCACCAGAGTTTCTAATTAGAGTGTAAGAAAGATCTCTGCAGCCGCCTTTGCTGGGGAACAGTGGCAGGCTCCAAAAGGCAGGCTCGAGTCGCAGCAGCTCCTGGTGCTTCTGCTTGTTTCCAGCCCAGGGAAAGCAAGAGGCAAAAGCACCTCCATAAGAGAGGAAGAAATTCTGAACTCTTCTTGCTGGTTTTAGATCTTGCACAGTACTTATCTGCTCGTGAATAAACCAGAACCATGGATCAAGCCAATTGCCCAGGACAGACAACGGATTACAGAGCAAGAGGTGAGCTGCCACCTTGCAGACTTGGCACTTGCAGTTGGGTCTAAATGCTGGCCCAGGCAAGACTGATGGGGCTGTGCAAGCTGGAAACTGCCTTCTGCCCCATGGCATGGGAGCCAGGGCTGCATCTGCTGGGGCCCGAGGCCAACATGTTTCAACCCACGGGAAAATCTACCCCCTAAGAAAAACTCAGGTGTTGGCTTGGATGAAAAAGGAGGTAGCTTTGGCTTTAGAGGCCTTACTGTCCCTTATTCTGGAGCCTGGCACGTGACAGGTTTCACCAGCATAACTAACAATTGCATAAGAGGTGAGATGTATTTTTCCTGTCCTTGATGTCACCAAGCTGGTTTAAAAGCCTGCACTAGATGCAGAGCAGCCTTGTTGCTATACATCCCTTCATACAACAACAGCATAGGGCTTTTTTCAGCAAATAAAAATAAACTCTAGCATCAAAACTGTTTTTATTGTAACCTCTCTACATCACCACTGGAGGAGCTCCCCTACTTCTACCATGTGAAGACAAAGTAGGAAAATACATATGTGTAGATAAAGGCCCTGTGGTCCTTCAAGCAGGACAAGCACACGGAGGCTCCCAGGCAGAAGAGGCAATTCCAGGGAAGGTGTCAGTGAGCAGCAGAGCCACATGAGCAGGTGAATGGCAGCTGTCTGATGGGGATGATCGCTCCTGTAGCTCCATTACTCAACTGCTTGCTACTAACATAGGAATGCAAGTTGAGACAACCACCTCCAGGGACAGGTTTTTTAGTTCCTTGAATTCTTCCTTGTTTCATACTTACTGCTGCCTTTACCAAGATGTGATGTATTGCCATTGTTGCTGCTGTGACTGGACCTGCTCTGTGCATCCATCCATAATGTCATGCAAACCCCTATTTGTTGGCTCTCCTACAGGTTTTCAAAGCACCGAAGAGGGTTATCACTGTATAACGCGTTCAGGCTAGTCACACGAACATGCTGCTGATGAAGAGAGGTTGACAGAGATTCTCCAGGGGAAAGCCACCAACCTGCAGCTGGCCTTACAAGCAAGGAGCAGTATTTACTCGCTCCATTACAAGCCGAGAATAAGCCATCTGGAGCAGCTCCAAGATGACCTACTTCGCTGCTAAAGCAAATGCATCAAATCAAACCGATGCTTGTGCTGCTGCACTCTACCATTAGAGGGAATTAGTATTTCTCACGCAACCTTGTCCTGGCATTTTATCTTCATCTACCTGTGCTAGTTAATGAGCTGTGATGCTAGCCGAGCTCCATCCCTTAGCCCGCTTTACAGAGGAGCATCACAGTGTGAATGTGGGAAGTGGGGACAGAGCCGTAATGCCACCGAAATGCTTCTCCTCCCAAATATCCTGTGCTGCATCCAGACGAGCAGCCCATGCAGAGCACAGAACAGGCCTCGCGTTGCCCACTTTGCTCTGCCCAGAGGGGAGTCCCACACGGTCTGAGAAAGTTGGGCATTGCACTTCATGGCTCACGCCTCCCTCTGTCTTGCATGAAGGGGACAAAAGTGCTTTCTTTGCCCAGAGACCTGACCTCTGGCACCTGGCCCTCCTGACAGTTTTTTTTATTTTGTTACCAAGCCTTTTAATTCCATATGCTGGGTTTCTGGCCCAGCAAAGAGTAAAGATAGTTACAGTGGTTTTTTTTCACAAAATAGCACCCCACACAGTGCTCTCAAAAAAAGGAGTGATTTTATAGTTTTCCAGTGCATAACAAAAGGAAAAGATACAAACTTCCTTCAAAAATGAAAAATAAACTTCTTTTCAAGTCAAGGCCCCTCTCCAAAATTCAGAAACCACCTTCTCCCAAACAAATCCAAGCAACTAAAATTTAGTGTACTTAAACCTGGAACAAAACAAAACAAAACAAAATATTTCCTATACAAACAGGAAAGCTAGGCCTCAGGCACACATTCTTTCTTCATTCTGTTTTTTTTTTTTTCTATGGGCATACATATAACACACATTTTAGGTACAGGTACTACTAAAATTTCAGAAAGATACATTGCATAACACACCTTTACAGACATGTCCATGAGAACAGGCATAGACTGGACATACATTTTCCCTCTGAGCATTTTGCATGAGTCCATCCTTGCAAGGGAGTCCCAGGTAAGGAATTCACCAATGAATTACAAAGGTAAATCTGAGTCCTCAAAACATTATTTAATTTCAGATACACCATTAAATACTGCATTTTGATCACTTCACAGACATGTTTATTTCTGTGAATTTATTTCTACATCTGTGAAAACATAAATATACATATAATGTATGTATCCATCCATATAAATATAAGGATGTCAGCTTGATAATAAGATACACTCTTTTACTTAGGATACAACTGCAAATATATATAACAATATATATGGGATGCCTGACTGTACAGAAATTCACACATTATTCACATACGCAGGATATGTATAAAATTGGAGAAAGCTGAGAAACTTCCTTTGGTTGTTTCATAAGTGTCAGAGCAGAATTGCAGAAACAAGCACAATACAAGGATATAGAAAGGTGGGGAGATCATTTTTTATAGCGTATAGTACTACAAATTGCTGATAACAGCAAAAATAAGCAATTGCCTTAGAAACTGGAAATCTCTGTAGCTGAATGGTGCATTTTCTCCCTTTGACCTCAAGAGCATTCAGGAGTAAAAGGTTATTGTCCTACTTCGCTGTCTCATTCCAATCTGGTGCCGCAGCTGAATCCAAACGGAGAACATGTGCTCAAGGACATATTTTTTCTCCCATTTCTGTTGCAGGCATTCACAGAACACAAAATTTAAAAAGGAGGCCAAAATTCATTCCCAGAGGAAGGCATTTTTCAACGATCTCTCATCATTTACAATAATTTTGTCTAATAATATTCATTAAAAAAAATCAGAAGCCTTGCGGCTGGTCCACAGTTGTCATGAGTATTCAAAATAAGGAAGCTGAATACTGAAGAGTGCATTAAGTATATTAATCATGTTAATAGACGTGATGGCTGATGGATGTGACTGGTAGCTTTACAAATATTGAGTCCAACTCCCTCTCTTTGCATGAACAGTTTGGTGTGACTAGCATTCTCATTCTTCTGAACATGCTGCAAAGCAAAGCGGTCCATGTAAACTTTCCCATCCCTTTGTGTGGTTTAATAAGCCCGGTGTAGCCACATTAGGACAAGCTGCTTCCCAACAAAGCATCCACCACAGCACATCTTGCTATTATGAATCCAATACCCCTTGGTAATGCTTGACCCTCTACCCACGAGGTGATATATGTTTAAATTCCAGGTTACAAATGCTACTTACAGCCCATGGGAAGCCTAGAAGGGGAGCTGGGCCTGTCTCCTCATTCATGCTATATAGGTAGCAAATGTGGACATCCTGTTCTACACAGTCACTTTAAGATTCCTGAGAATCTATCTTCTCACTTCCCAAGCAGTGTATACTGAGGAAACTAATCATTCCTTTGCATTTTTGAGGAGGGATAACACAAATTGTAATGAGGCAAGCTTAAAAGTCGTTTAACCAGAAAAATAAGCCATACTGGCCTCTCTCTTCTTCCTTCTGAACGATTTTTTTAGCACAGAACAAAAAGGCACTTTTCTTTCTCTTTCCTCCACTCTAGTCACTGAGTGTTCAACAGACCTGCAGCTCAATCAAAGGCAGCCAGACAATCCCAAGATTTATAGTATTGCTTAGTAAGGGCAAGTGCGAAAGTCAAACGGTGACTTCCCAAGAGAGACTGATTACTCTGAACTGCAGCTAATACAATTCACTGACAGAGAGTTATGAAGATGTTGGTTCACACCAGAGCTAGGGAAAACTACCACCCAGATGCTGGTGTTGCTACCAAAGATGTTCAGAAAACTGCTGGCAAGTTACAGTCTAAAATACGACTGTTTCAGGCACCCATACACTTTGATTAAAGTCCCACTACAGTTTGGAAGCAACTGATTTTTTTCTCAGTATTTTGTTCAGTGTTACTGCATTTTCACAGTGGCAGAGCACACATAGAGAGCTCTTCCTCTCATCATTAAGTCATTTCACCTTCACCAAAGGCCTTACATATTCCTGCAGCTCATTACACCTCTGCCTAGTCTGTTCGCTGCTTCTCCCTTCTTGGTCAGATCCAGCCAATGGAAGGAGAATCCCACTGCTTGCATCAGAGCTCAATTTTAATGACTTTCTTTTTAACAGGAAACTTCTACCTTTTTCTACTACTTATATATATATTCTTTTAATAGGGCAACTAGGGAGGGAAATAACGAGGAAGAGCTGAACATTTATTTTAGTTTAACGACTTTGGCACTTGCCCTGAGAGTCTGCTTGGGAGAAAACCCCTTGTTGACTTTAATTCACAGAGCAGTCACGAAGGAAATTATGGGGAGGGCACGCGTGGGGGGAGGATGAATAATTCTGCTGGAAACTCTCTTCCACTTACAGAAATAAAATGTATTGAGGCCATGGGAATGGCCACTGCCTTCAGGGAGCTTTAATTTTCTGCAATAGTCCTGTGTTCCAGAAAGACTAATAACTGAAGGAGTCCTCCACAGACCACCTCATTACCCTCCAAAGACCATCAAGGGAATAAGAAACTCCAGAGCCATATGAGCCAGCATTTCTGGGGAGAAGATATGAGGGATTTCATCTCCCCATCAGGAAACTTTTCTATGTGTTTACGAAAAATGGAAGAACTAGATTTGCAAAGACTCTCACCAACCCAGAGTTTTCTTCCACTAGAATTGCAGGTGCCCCTATAATGCAAAACCATCACAGAATATAAACACCTGGAAATATATCCACATTTATTCTGAGCAAACACAACCTGCAGGTTTCATGCACACATCACACACATGTTTCTGAGTGTCATTCATCCATACTCTCCATGGAACACAAATGCAGCCGTAGTTATTCACCTGCAGTCATGTCCCGTTATGAGAAATCTGTCCTGTCTCATTTCCATTTGTCACCACTCACTCAAATCTTCACTAAGAAGAGTTCGGCAAGGCGTGCTGGAAATACTGGAGGAAAATCCACCAGGAATCAAGAAAGGAAAGTGTGGATCTCACACGTGCTCCTTCTCCAAAGGCGGACGTCACTGTGCCCCACAGTCCTGCCCCCTTGAGCTGTTGCACTCTCTCTCCAGCCCTCTTTATGACCACTACCTGTAATATATTAGGCACTGAGACAAAGACCAGAGATTTGTCATCAAACACACTCACTCCAGGCCCTCTCACTTGAAAGCAACTATAAAAAAATGATGCTGGATTCTTCCCTGTTCAGTCTTTACCCACTTTTCATTTTGCTTGAGATAGTGAGTCACAAGGATGATACCTGCCATCTCTTTCCACGTTCCTCCGTAAATCAAACTCAACTTTTTGAAGTAGAAGGAGATTTTCACTTTAGTACACCAGGCAATTTTATTTCCTGAGGCAATAGGATGTTCCTGCGCAGAGGACCAGCATGAGCACAAAAGGGCCATTGAAGTCTTTCTTCAGAAGTGACTTGAGAAGGACAAAAAATCTCGACTGAAATCCCCTCTTCTGCACAGACGTCAGGGTAGGTTAAGCTTTCTGTTCAAAAGAAACCAATATTTAGCTAGTTAGTGCTGAAAAAACTGAAGCTGGGATGAATGCACAGCAAGTTTGTTTTACAGTTACTGTAAAGCAAGCAGTGGGCTCCCTTGACAGCTGGGCTACATGGAGGTGTCCAGCATTTCAGCAGCAATTGCCTTTGCTGCTGGAGGTAAGTGCTTCAACAAGGCTTTCAACACTCTCTCCCCTAACATCTTCATGGGGCAGCTCAGAAAACGTGGGCTAGATGAGTGGACAGTGAGGTAAACTGAAGACTGGCAGGATGGCAGAGCTCAGAGGATCGTGATAAATGGTCCTGAGTCTAGTTAGAGGCCTGTGGCCTTGGTGCCCCTCAGGGATCAGTAGTGGGCCCAGAACTGCAGTGCTTAACTTGTTCATCAATGGCTTAGACGAGGGCTGTGAGTGCACCCTGAGCAAGTTTGCAGATGATACCAAGTTGGGTGGAGTGGCCGACACTCCAGAGGGATGTGCTGCCATCCAGAGGGACCTGGATAGGCTGCAGAGTTGGGCACAGAGGAACCTCATGAAGGTCAACAAGGACAAGCGCAGGCTCCTGCACCTGGAAAGGAATAACCCTGGACACCAGGATAGATTAGGGATTGATCTGCTGGAAAGCAGCTGCATGGAGAGAGATTTGGGAGTTAACACCAAGTTACCCATGAGTCAGCAGTGCCCTCGTGGCCAAGAAGGCCAATGGGATCCTGGCTGCAGCAGGAGGAGGCGTTGCCAGCAGGTCAAGGGAGGGGATCCTGCCCCTCTACTCAGTTCTGGTGAGGCCGCTCCTGCAGTGCCGTGGGCAGTTTTGGGCTTCACAGTGCAAGACAGATGTGGAGCTTCTAGAAAAGGTCCAGCGGAGGGCAACAAAGATGATTAAGAGACTGCGGCATCTCTTGTATGAGGAAAGACTAAGGGAGTTGGGTCTATTTAGTCTGGAGAATAGAAGGTTGAGATGGGATCTGGTCAGTAGGTATAAATTCCTGAAGGGTGAATGTAGGGAGGAAGGGGCCAAACTATTCTTAGTGGTGGTCAGTGATAGGACAAGGGGCAATGGGTATAAATTGGAATACAGGACATTCCATCTGCATGTGAGGAAGAACTTCTTTGCTACGAGGGTGACAGAGCCTTGGAACAGGATGCTCAGAGAGCCTGTGGAGTCTCCTTCTCTGGAGATCTTCCTGGATGCCGCCCTGTGCCCCATGCTCTGGGTATCCCTACTGGAGCAGGGGATTGGACCAGATGATCTCTAGAGGTCCCTTCCAACCTCAGCCATTCTATGATTCTGTGATTCTATGAAGTATTGTGAGTTCTTAGACACATTTGAGACATCAAACTTGAATCCTCTCTCACCAGAGGAAAGCAATTAGCCCTCAGGAGGCATTGAGGAAACACTTATATTTCATCTGGAGTTTACTGAGCAGGGTTAGGCAATAAGTGAAGACCTTTAGGCCAATAAAGGACTAGGTAACAAAGAAGTGAGGACCAAAGACTTCTCCTGTGCTCTCCCAAGTCTAGCCAGGGGGTTTTACAGATGAGGATACAAACCCAGAGAGATAAAGACCAATGTCTTTGACACTAACTCTGAAAAACATGTCATAGAGACATTAATACAGGAGGAATAACCTTGCAGAAGTAAAGATTAAAAATGGAAGAAATGAAAGAATGTTAAAAGCACAAGTAAGAATTAGGATTAGTTTATAAGCACCAGGTTGTATAAGCACTATTTTTTGTTTTAAACACTTAGCAGTGACTTTTCAACATGGTCATCACTGCCTATCAAGGCCAAAAAAAGTCATACATCATAAAGCACTATTTTTTTTCAGAGGCTGCTCTCTATATCAGGAGATTTTGAGTGACAGGTTAAACCTCAATTTGCCTGTAACTCATTCCATCACTGAAGTTGCAGACATTTATGACTGTGTTTTGAAATGTTGATAAATCCAGGGATTTTGCAGCATTAACTTTTATATCCCCAATTAGTCCATTGTCTCATTCTGAAGTTAATCCATGAAGTGGTGGTTGAGGGCAGGGCAGCTGAGAGCTGCCTGTAGTAACCGCAGGACATGACTTCAAAATGAGTCACCTAAAGCCCCATTAATCCTACCTCAGACTAGAGCTGCAAGAGGAGGCCTCAGGACATCCTCATGCCTTTAAAAGGTGTCTTAGACCACACTTGGGAGAGGTGAACACCCTAAAAAAATAAAATAAAGGCTCAGGAAATGAGCAGACCACTGTTCCTGGGAGAAGATAGGAAACGGGAGAGTCATCACCTGCCCTTTGTAGGATTTAGTGGGGAGAGGGCTGCAAAGACCCTTACATGGTCTCCAGGTCATGGTCAGGGAAACCTGCTTTAAGTAGGGTCTCTCTGTGCACTCTCTGAATGTCCCTGTCCTGTTCCCAAAGGGAAGGGAGTCTAAATAATATGGAAAGTTCTGCGGACCTGAGGTTAGAGAGCAGCCCCAGACATGCTTAATTCAGATGTAACATGCATATCTTGTTCTATTAGCAGAGCATAAATATCAATGGCATAGATATGCTGAGTCCAGGTGCCTTGGTAATTCGTCCTGGTGTGCTTGCACTGACTTTAGTAGTCTTTAGAAATGTAAGAGACAGGTCACGCTGCAAACTCTTTGTGCAGTTTCACTGTGCATTTAATAGATTATTTTAAAATGCCATGACTAACCGTTTATTTTCCCTGAATCCAGTTTTAAATTACTTAATCGGCAACTAGAATTCTACAACCCTCAGCTTAGTCTGGAATTAAAGCAAAAGGAGACTCTACCAGATAATGCTATGGTGCAGATAAAGTCTTTTCTTTTGTCAGACCTGCAATCTGCCCTCAAGTGAAAAAGTAGCATTCTCAGTGCTCACCACATATAAATTACAGAGGTACATTTTATTCAGAACTGAAGAAAACACAGAGGATTATCTGGATAAACTCATCTGCCTTTACCAACAGTAAATTTGTTGCTCAAACCACTCAGGTCTAGTTACTGTAAATTCCTGTTTAATGATAATTGAGGTGTTCCCAAGGCCCCGTTGCCCTCAGGCAGGCCATGGAGATCCAGCTCTGCGCTTCCCAGAGCAGGAATTCTCTTGGGAGGGGAGATCCACAGAGCTGCTCTGCAAGGAGAGGGCAGCAGGCTCTGGTCCTGGGGCTCCTCCACTGGAGAGTTTCAGCCATGAGGAGCTGCAAACCAGATCCCACAGTGTTGCTGATGTGGGGCAATGTACAGCCCCATGGCTCCTTGCCCACATTTCCTGGCATGAGCTGTCTCGGCCTGCCAGGACGCTGCTCTGACGCCAGTACTGCCAAGGCTTGAGAAGATCGGGAACGAGTTCCCAGAAAAGGGGTGTCCTGTCTCCCGCTTCTCCAGGAATACTGTCAGGGCTTTTGTTTGGCTTCCACTTCTACTGCCCCCTTTGCTTTACCTTCTGCAATTTCTGCAAAAGCCTACACATTTGGATGCTGAGATAGGGATTCAAGGCATGTTTCAATTTGTAGCAGTTTAAATGCTAAAATTTAAACTAAAATTACACTGATAGTGGTGTGTCGCTTAGATTATTCATGTGTGACCTGGAAAAAAAAAAGAGGTAAAAGCAGCACAAACAAAATCTTGTAAAAATGTACTCTATACAATGTACAATGTATATAATGAAATAACCGTGGATATATATATATATAACTATATATATACTATATATATATAAAACTATATATATAGTATATATATAACTATAGTATAGTATATATATAACTATAGTTTAGTATATTACTATAGTTTAGTAGAGTATATTACTATATATTACTATAATATATTACTATATATTACTATTACTATAGTATTATATATATACTATATATACTATGCATATAGTATATACTACTATATATAGCAGTATATACTATACATATAGCATATACATATATACAGTATATACTATATGCATAGTATATATAGTATATATACTACATAGTATAATAACTACTACAATGTATATAATGAAATAACTGAACTCCTTACACAGGACACTGTAGCAGTCAAAACTACAAGCAAGCAGATGTTTTATGCCCTGAAAGAGCTTGGTTTATGTTCCATCTTTATTTTGTCCTATCTAGTCTATCTGTGGAACATTTTGCTTTTCATGTAAAGGCTAATCATCTGGGGAAAGATTTTCTTTTGGACATCTAAAAAATGCTCTAAAGACAACAATTGCCAAGCGCTAAAAGACGTGGTTCATTCCAAGTCATACTCAGACCTGTGTGAAACCTGTCATCTATACACAGTGCACAAGCCCATGGAAGTAGATCTCAGAAAATAATCAGAGCTTTAGATCCTCGCAATAATCAGCATTATACAGTGATGTCTTCTGGTGGTCTTACACAGCATCACGAATTTCCTCACAGAAATGTAATTGTTTGATTAAAAACTAATACAAAACCCTCAGCGGTTAAGAATAAAGTTTGCCTTCCTCTTCACAGCAGTGAATTTTTAACCTATTTTCTTAATTCTCCTGTTGTTTAGGCATAGTTTGATGAAGTTGTTTAGTGTATACTGTATGTAAATCTGCTACAAATATACGAGTTTTTGGTAACTCCTAAGAAATTTCTATAGTGTTTTCAAGTACATACTCCCAGTAGAAATCTAATATATATTCCTCTTTAAAAATATTACCATTATTGTCCCAAACCTTATATCACTTGAGTCTTAATATGTATAATATCTTGTTTTTTTGTTCATATTTTCTTTAGAGAGATTATAATATTGCCAATTCTATAGCTTCTTTCTGAACATGTCCCAAATGTGAGATGATGTCTCTAATTCAAATACTTAATCTTGGCACAATAACGAATTCAAGAAGAAAAAAGAAGTATTAACTGTAAAGATGAGCATCACATCAACCAAGGACACTTACAAATTTGTAGAAGATCAAAAGCTCTGTAATTCATGCAATCAGACCAGCTATTAAGAGGTCAGATGTTATAGCCAAAAAGAAGTTTGTGAAAAACATACATTTTGCCTCTGTGCAGTTGTATTTCCAGTAGATCCTACTTCCATCAGAAATGTGATTGATTATGACAGTTCCAATTTAACTTAGTTTAGAAAAATGTTATGCTATTATACTGTTAGACAAGAGGAAGATTCTGCCATCCAGTGGTGAAAAATTACCCTTTTATTTTAAGGCTATAACTTACACTAAAAGCATATGATACCATTAATCAAATTGGGATGTTGGGGCTACTGTAAGAACTTCTTTTTCTCTTGTGCTCAAACCAACACAGATGCTGATTTTATAGAATAGCAAATGTATACTGGAAAAGGTCCTATGTGCGCATTTTATGGGTATACTGTACATACTGTTGGCTCTCAGCTTTGCTTTATTATGGGTGCATGTGGTCTTAAGACTTCACAGAATCAAAGAATCTACAAGGTTGGAAGGGACCTCTAGAGATCATCTGGTCCAACCTTCCCGCTCCAGCGGGCACCTAGAGCAGG
>JAUBOD010000140.1:4576480-4591545 GCA_032353885.1 Nothura maculosa
CGCTGGAGCGGGAAGGTTGGACCAGATGATCTCTAGAGGTCCCTTCCAACCTTGAAGATTCTGTGATTCTGTGAAATACAAACTACTTGCATAGTTTATGGATGACACCAGTCACCATAAGGGAAAGACCTTCCCTTGAGCGTGATCCTGCATGTCTTTTTTTTTATTACTTGCTCATCCCAATTTTTCACGAATGGAAGGACTTCTTCCTGTGCAGGCCAAAATAGAAAGCCTTAGCAAAATTCTCAAGGAGGGTTGATGCACCCACAAATCATGCTCTACATTTATTGGCCATCTGAATCAAAAGAAAAAAAGAACATTTTCTCTGGAAGTGAACAAGATGCTGATGAACCAGATTAAAAAACAAATGCAAGAATGAGTCAAGGTCTGTAAAATCTGCCTCTTCATTTAACAGATGAGGAAGCTCATTCTGTTTAGTTTGCAGGGTAAGAGAAGGCAGTTATTTGTCCATATGTATGAGATGATGAGTGGTGAGAAAAGCTTGGATGTGAGAAGACCCTTTACACTGCAGACAAAGGCGTATTGTGAGTTATGACAGACTCACAATAGAAATAAGGCAAAATATTTTAATGTTGAAAGTAATTACTCATTGACGAAGTTGCATAGGAAGACCTTTCATCTGGAGTTGATAAAATGAGACTAGTTATCTTTCCAAAACAATTAGATTTAGTTAAGAGCAGCTTTTGTGAGAACTTCTGAGCAAACATCTCCAGATTGGGTTATACAAAAGGTCAGATTATAGGATCACAATGTGCCTTTCTGGATATAAAGTCTATAAATTTCTACTAGGAGCACTGGCTTTCACAGGCTGCTAGCTTTCTGATAAACTCTCCCTGGGTCTCAAATTCTTCATGTTCAGTTTCAGAGGACGACATTACACATACATTAACGTGGAAAGAATTTTTTTCACCTGCCTAGAGACTGAATCAATAAAATCTACCATGAGCTTAATAAAAAACACAAGACAATCACTTAGCTTCATCTGTGGTGATTTTTTTTTTCTCTAAATTTATGCAGCAGAGCCTGTGTCATCACTGGGAGTCAGAGGGTTTATTTCCAGAAGGGAGGAGATGCCACCTCGAAACCCATCACTTTGGGTAGACGAAGAGAACCAAGATGCTCTCCTAGGGTCCCATTTGCACCATCAGCACAAATATAAGGTCACTGGTGCCATTAATCACCAGCATCTCATGGAGGGAAGGGATAAACTCAAGACTTGTGGTCTGTTCCCCTGCAGCCTGACAGTACCCTCCTCTGCACCCATAGCTGCTACCAGAAGGAGAGACCCCAAGGAAGGAAGGAAGTGGTCCTGGGGACAAAGGCATGGAGAAATTCCAGCAGTACTGCAGGCCTTTGGCCAAGATGGAGCTGCAGGAGACCCAAACTACCAGAGTACAGCCTGGTGGACAGCTAGGGTGAACTTAGGTCCAAGGTCATTTGTGATGAAATACAAACACTATTCGCCCTTCCCTTTTAAGGCTTTGCAGCACTGAAATACATTTTTTTTTAAATTGCAAAAGCACCAAAATTGCTAAAATAGTGATGCCAAATACACTGCAGCACAACCTGCTTTAACCTTCTCTTTTCAAATAGTCTTCATCTATTATCTCTTTGCTTTTCGCCTTCATGAGAAATATCCCCATCTGTTTGGTGGTAATAATTCTGAGTTTCAGTGTTTTGCTTCAAGGTGAAGGAAAAATCAAACTATTATTCTGTTCACTGAGGACTAGAAAAATGGCAAATATCGTAACAGACTCTAAGATTGAGATGGGACAGCAAAAGTCTCCCTCTACATAAAAGAGCAATTTGAAAAATAATCTCCTTAAAAGAGCATGCCTGACACTTGCTTTCTTTCATTTTCTGGAGTTTTCTTTACTCCAGTTGATTAAGGTACAAGGACAGTATCATTTGCTACAGACTAGCAACTTTTTTCTTTCGGCAGAGCTGATCCAGTCCTTGTAAATGGCTGTCTCCCTTTTCCTTTTTTATCCCCTCTGGAAATATGCCTGCTTACTGCAGGTCTGCATTTGGACCTTTGTCTTTAACTGCAAGGCAGCTTGCTTGACTGGTTGCCTAGGAATTTGCCTATGCAATAAAATAAAATAAAATAAAATAAAATAAAATAAAATAAAATAAAATAAAATAAAATAAAATAAAATAAAAACTAAATAAAAACTAAATAATATATTTTCACTTTATATAGGTTAACTATGAGAATATTTAGATGGGATGTGAATTCCTCCTTAGCCCCCATCTACTTGCATCCTTTTTTCCCCTTCCTTCTCTCCCAGCCCTCTCTCCAAGACTATTTAATATCCCTTATTATTTAACAATTCCCTTGCAATTCCCTTGCACTACCCTTCTGCCCAGCTTCACTGTGGCTCAGTGGTGCAAGGTGCATCTCAGAGGGGTCTCCATGTCAACTACTTTCATCCACAACCTTCTTCTGCAATTTGAGGAATATTTACGGAGATTTCCTCTGGAGTTGTCTCCCAGCTGCTGAGGATTAGAGCTCTTTGGCTCCCCAGTCTGTCTGGAATCACTTATATATTTATTGCAAGTGTTTAAACAGAAAATTTGACCTGGTGTTCCAGCAGCACATAGCTCCTGCTAGACAAGGGCTAAGAAATGGTGTTGCAATACAGGCTGTTGTCCCTTCTAGAAACTTCTCCATCTAGAAACTTCTAGAAACTTCTTTGTAGAGGAAAATAGAAGAAAGATGCAGACATAAATAATTAGAGCAGTTCTCCTAAAGTCATACAAATGCAAATAATTATTCATCCCTCAGATAAAGGAAAATGAGAGATGATCAATATAGATACTGAAATACAAGGGCAGGAGCCTCACAAAAGTATCTATTGAAACACAATGTATAATTTGTGGACAAGAGTTCTTTTTTTCAACATAGAAAGACTGTGTATTTGTAAAATCTGAGAAGCAGCAATCATTTGAATTTAAGATTGAGAGGGTGGTTTCTCAAAACTCTTCCAAAAAAAAAGATTTGCCAATGTTAGCTATCATTCTTATTTCCATATTTCTTCTGTGACTTGAGGTGTCTAAAAACTATGAAAAAAATGTTCTTCTTGTTCTAGTTCAGTCAGCAATTATCTTTTTTTTTCCTTTAATTTCTTTACATGGATTTTTTTCTTAGTAGCATCTGTTTCATCGTTTAAAAATTAACTGTGTAAGCACAACAAAATCAGAAAAATGTCAAAGCTGTGGAATTTTCCCTTGCAACCACACAAAGCCAAGTTTTAGAGGATTTGGTTCCAAGACTATAAATCATCTCAGGTTATGGAATTTAGGGTCAGGTTCACTAAGGTGGCTATTATGCAGCTCAGCAAATCCCTATCCAAGTATGAGTTTTTAGGGGGAAGATAATGTGTTGGGTTTTTGTTTTTTGTTTTTTTTTGTGGCAATTTTCAATACCTTTATCCAAACATAAATTTTGCCAGGTTTATATTTCAAAATCTTCCTTAAATGGACCAAAAGCCTGCTCTCAAGCCAATGACAACTGTAATCAGCCATTCCAAACAGAATAAAAAACAAAAATTTAGAAACATTCTCAAAGGCAAATGTTTATAGTCAGCAAAAGGATTTTAAATACAGCTCTCTGGGTAAATCCTGGCAGACGAACTTAATTAAGAGAAGAAAACAATTAAGTAGTAATGTGCAACAAAATTTTGGTAAATTAAAATTCTGTTTTAAAGCTCCTTATTAGGAAAGAAGAGCATTATCCTTCTGCTGTTTTCCACAGAAGGGAGGAGAGCATCTTTTGTGTGTGCTCACAGGGCATCCCCCCTGCAATATAATAAGTCTTTATTCACAGTGGTCCAACTGGCAGCCCACAGCCCATGGGATATTTCCCTCTTCCCCGCAAAAAGCTTGACAATATTCAGGAGGAAAATATGCCAGGGCAGCCAGCGTGTCCTCCTGTGCACACAGTGTGCCAGGCACGGAGCTGGTCCAGGGCTGTTGCCACCTCTCCTGGATAGGGGACAAAGGGTGCAGGGGACCCAGGTGCAGGTGCCTGACATGAAGGCAACCAAGAGTTTCTCCAGGTGTGGAAAACGTGCCCAAGGGCAGCTCCGGACTGAGCAACTCCCATGTTTAGCCAGCCCAGGACTTCCTGGCTGACAGGCAGATGTGTAATAAGGAATAAAAACAGGATTTAATCCTACCTATTTTTCCCTGCTGTGGCTGCCCCACAGAACATTAACAAGAAACTTGAGTGCTTTCTGATCCAAGCAATGTGGATTCTGGGCTTTGATTTTGGAAAGGATACAACCTGTCGAATACCAACTAGACACAACAACCAGAGCTCTTGTGGCATAAACTCTTTAGAAGAGCCAGGGCAGCCCTGAAACAAATCCTCCTCAGAAGGCTGGCAGCTGAGGAAGCTCATCAGGAAGTAGTACTATGGGATGTCCCCAAGCTACAGGTGGTGGAATGCCAGGTATTGCTTGGTGCAACGTCCCGTGTACCTGGTCCTCTTTCCAAGGTGCCCAGGATTAGCCACACATGAATAACAATTGTTCTCCTCAAACATCTGAATCAGAATGGCCATTTTTTTTGTGCTTCTGCAACAAACATGCAATGGTCACTGAAAACAGCTTAGTTCAGTGGTTAATGAAATTAATAGAAAAAAAAACCACATAAATTCAGTGGGTTGAAGCAGTCTTACAATTCTTTCTGGCTATCATTCTGTTTTAACCAAGATATAAACTAATTTAAAAAATAAAAACTCTGAAAGTTTCAGAAATAAACAGTTTACAAATCTTAAAAAAATATATAAACCACAGAAGCTATTGTATTTCAGCTTTTGTTGCTTTGTCATTATTTTCAAATCTGGCTGAGAATGTCCAATACACTGAAGAGAGAAAGAAAATACCCAGAATCTGCAAGAATATGAAAATTTAAGGATATTCATGTTTAAAAGAAGGTAAATGCAAGTGTCAAGCAATTTGGTTTGCTCCCATATCTTCCATGTAGCAGTGTACTCTAAGATTAACTTTAATTGCTTTCAGTCTACATTTAAAGATGAAGAACATGACACCAGCTGGTTGGAACAGAGCTACCTTACTGGTCACTACTCATTAAAAAATATCTGGCTCATGTGCCAATTGCACATAAATTGGGTACCTCTTCAGTTTACCTTTTTTTGCCTCACCAGCTGTCAGCATTTCACAAATCTCTGTCTTCCTCAGAAGCTGTGCTCAGGATATTTCCTCTTTTGGTGCCTCAGTCCTGTAAGATCCTGGGTGTTTTGCTCTGGCATTGTGCCTACGCCAGGACTTGTCAGTTTATATACCACAAAGTCCACAGTTTTCAAACTAGGGCACATTGTGCACGAAGGGGGTGCCAGTTCTTTCTAAACCTCAGCAAAAAGAGTACCCTCTCAAATTGTTAAGTTTAATATGGTTTAATCAGCATATTCAAAGATAGAAGTAGAAAAACTATCCCAAGATAGATTTATAAGCATCAAGTGCAAGACAACGTCTGGGATCCTGGAGTGTGAGACCACCAGATATGGACAAAATAAGAGTACACCCTGGGCAGCCTCATAATAAGACATCTATGTGGGATTGTGCCCAGGGAGAACTGCAGACCGTTGCTGAAACTGACTGGCAAAGAAAAAGAAAAGAAAGAGGGGGACAGGACAACGACTAACGTGAGAGTGAGTGAGCAAAGTGATCAAATTGGGTAATACTCTAACACCATTAAGGAGACCCTCCAACAGGAGTTTGCGCATGCAGTCATGTGCTGGGTTATAATGCTGATAACTAAAATGCTTCAGAGAAGCCGTCAGCTCGTTGGAGTCTCCTCAGTCAATGGGGATGTCACTGGAGATCCAGCACCCATAACCCCTTCCTTCCTGCCTTCAGGCAGCATTCACATGTATCTACTGGCTGGTGGGGGTCTGTTAGGGTTTCACCAGGGAGTTTGTGTGGTCCTGGAGCAGCAAGCACACAGGCCTACCCAATGCTGGTGGTTTTTCAGGTCAAAAGGCCCTTGCTGGAGACATAGTATCCACCCTAGCATCATTATTGAACCTCCCCATGGGTAAGATTTGCCAGGCACGCTGAGTCCTGATTGAGAGGTCCATCCAATGCTATATCATCATCTCATGGCTATCTGCATCTCATGGCTATCTGCAGAAGGGATCTAAGGTTTAATAGGTAATCTTTCATTCCACTCATCTTTGAAAATTCTGATTAAACATCATATTATACTTAAAGATTTGAATGGGCATTATTCCTTACAAAGATTCAGAAGAAAAGAGTACCTCCTCGGTGTAAAATAGGGCTGTGCTGGCTCACTATCCAACTGCTGAGCATCATTTAGGATTGGGCTATTTCTTAAGATTCTGACAATTTTTCACTGAATTCTCTTCTACCACAAAGGAGACTATTTGTTTCAACTGGGCTACTTTTGTAGCTAAATAGTGCTCAGATTTAGCAGATAGCAGAACTACACCTTTGTCTACCCTTACTGTGCAAACCAAGGAGAAAAGCAATTCTAGTGAATGAGTTCCCTTAGCCTGAAACCATTCTTTGCATTAGGAAATATTTAAAAGCAGAAAAAGATGTGGAATGTAAATGGGCAACATTTTTTAATGCTGAAAATGTTCCATATGACCTTATAAAAGGTCTTTTTTCTTTTTCCTGGATGAACACCAATCTCATATACGCAGTTGAGTATTCATTTGTCTTAAAGAAATTCCTTTCTCAAAGAAATTTATCTTTTAATATTGCACTACAGATTCCTTTTCAGCAATAGAGCTGCTGCTTTTTCTGAAACTAGCAATAGATTCCAACCTGTCCCCCCACTTTTCTTTCTGCTCTTTTCTCCAGTAGGTGTTTTAAACCATAGCCGCTCCCATCCTTTTTAAGGAACAAAGCAAGTAGTAGGAAATATGGCAAGTGACTGGAGGATTAGAAAAGGATGTCAGATGTCAAAAACTCCTACATGATTTAAGAGTGAAAAATCACATTCAGGTCAATGAACCCTGTGATCCTAAGTCCCCTGGACATCTCTTCGAGGGAGCATCCTACTCCATGCTTTACTGCATCTTATCATTTTGCCATGTGGGAAAGTGAGACTGTCAGTCAGCATAGAATTTCCCTGGCTCAGCCTATGCAACTTTCCATGCAGCCTGAGGTAATTTATAGCACAAGTCAGGCTACATAATGTGCCTGTGGTATTTGTGTGCAGCCCAGTGAGAGTGTCCACATGAAGGACACACATCTGCCCCTCTTGTGCTCTTTGGCAAGTGCCCATAAATGTGCTCACCAACAAGAATCCCTCTCCAAGTTCTGTAGGGCTCACTTGGGATACGTCTCACACCAAAGATATTTTCCAAATATGGTTGCTTTTCCCCAAACTACAATGTTTGCTGTATTCCTCCTACTGTCCGTGAGAGTGTTTGTGCTCATCAGGCACCTGTCACATGGACACCATGAAAAAAGCAGTGGTAGGCCTAGAAGCCAAGGAGGAGCAGGAGGCAGTCCTCAGCAAGTGCTGGTGTTTCTGCAGGCTGTGGACATGCAAGCATGTGAGATGTTGCAGCACCCTGCTCAGCTTCCTGCCAGTGAAGAGAATAAAGGTCTGCAGAAGGATGAGAACTTGTAAGAACTGAGCGTTGTAGGGCCACCTACTATGAAGGACTTCACATGAGTCCAGTAAAACTATGACCAGTCTGCAAATCAGCTCTTTTAAAAAGGCAAGGCATGGCTTACATATTTACAGGTTTGTAATCTTGCCTTAGATGCCTTGAGAAAAAGGAGAGGAAACTCCAGTATGGAAGGAAAAGATTCACCTAGTCAAATAGAGATCTCTGCTCTATAGAGATCTCCACCCGATTTAACATTCCTAGCTGCCTTGAGAGAGAGAGGAGAGAAAGATCAGCTCAAAAGCATGATTCACCTCATCCTAAAGCAGATGTCTAAAATATGTCAGATGAGTCACAGTCTAAAATTGCCTATTTTGCTCCATTGACTATAAAGGGAATGCCGAGTGATTATTTCAGATGAAGACACCTACCATTATTAATATATAAGATGAGTTGAATGTCCTCATAAAGTTCTCAGCAAGCATTCAAGCACAGATACAGGCTTTGGTACACACCTGTTAATCAACACAGGGATGTCCTCTGGAGGCTTTACACTAAGAACCATCCAGAAAAGTCTTGTGAACATCTCAGCCATGAAGTGCTGTAATTCTACTTGTCCATATCATCTCTTGATTTGAACACTGAGTCTTAAATCTACCCTACTCACAGAGCTCTCACCTCTGGAGGGGAGGGGAAGGGATTTCTGAATTTAAAAAATATAAAAAATGCACCTGAGATTAACTGTGTAGTTTTCTACGTCACAGTTTCCATATCAATACTTTGTGCAGTCTGTTCTTTGAACATCTAAGTCTGTACTTGAATAAACAAAGTGAATGTCTATGGTGAACTGAGCTAATGCAGAAATATAAGTTATGTGTCTTTTTATTACCTAGATACTTGAAATCTGTCCTATTACAACTATTACAATAGAGGGTGAGAGAATGAGAATGATTCAAGTGTTATTTTGTACTGGAATATAACATAAAGGAAGAACATAGCTGGAAAAATTTCTGCGGCCTGGCAGAAGATCAGAGTAAAAACAGGACATGGGGGCAAACTGTGGGTCCAACAGTGCAAAGCAAAAGCCAGCTGGGACTGCATTAAGATTTCTTCTGATTGAAGATCTGTTTCAGATCTCAGCAGATGGGATGCATTGAGAAAAATTCTTTCACTCACTTTTTCTCCAGTCCAATCCACAAAAAGGGAAGAAATGGCAAGAAAATAGGGACCCTGCCAGCAAAACTGAAGCACAGAAAGCGATAGACTTCATTTTACATACAACCAAGTTTCTCCAAAAATAAATTATATAGTTTACCAAGAAATTACCTCATCTGCTCTCCACCACAGCCCATCCCATGTGTCTGGCAGCACATACTCATTTTTGTGATGCACGTGGATCCAAGATGCCTTCATGGCATCAGTGCTGTGACAAGTAGGAAGATTCCTGAAACTTCATGTTTAGTGCAAAACCCTCCAATTGATTGACAGACTGAAAGTTCTTTGTAAATAAATACTTCTTACATCTCCATCAAACTAAAGATAAATCAAAGAGGTTTTCCCACTTTTAAGAGACTGGTGACATTTGCACATCTGGTTTGTGGAGGTCTTACAGGACTTGACATCTGCACGTGGCAAAAAGCACTTAGCAGCACATTCACACAATGTTAGCAATGTGTAGAAATTCTGTTCACACACCAAAAATGCACATATAGTTTTAAGGGTTGTATTATGTTGAAAAAAAAGGGGAGAGAGAGAGGCAGCAGGTGTATTCTTAGATATCTCAGTAGGATAGTCAAAATGGTATTTAGCACATACAGCTCCGCTGACTGTGAGCCCTGCACAGACTGATACAAAGTAGCTGTGATGATGCTCTTCTGCTCGGGAGAAGCCAAGAACACAGGGATGCAATGGCACCACAGGCCTGCAATGCAACAACAGTTGCATTTACAGATGGACTCGATAGTCTTGAAGGTCTTTTCCAACCATAATGATTCTATGTTTGACAGCAGAGACATCCTGCTGCACAAGGAGGCAGATGTTAACACACACTAGAGCTTGCGTGCTGCAAGTCTTGCCCTGTCCATAGGCACATGCACCTTCTGTACTATGCCCTCCTGGCAGGGACACACATGTCCCAAGGGCATGGAAGGCTTGGATCAGGATATGACCCTTCACCTTGGTTGATTTTGATCTGTTTCTTGACCACAATGCAGCTTTTGTTTGGAGATGGCCATAACCGAGGATTTTGTGTTTCTTGCTGAAAATGTAGCTTAGAATTAGCATCCAATAATAAAACAATATCTTCTTTTGGTCTCTCACATTTCCTCTGTGGGTTTTTTGTAAGAGGTAGGTGCAATAGAGAGAGATCAGGAAGTGTTTAATAACCTCTTGGTTATTTAATCTGTAAATACCAAGCTCTGAGGGGACTTTGATGTGAAAGTACATCAAAAGAAAGGGTTAGAATTTAAAATGATCTTGACAAACAGGAGATGTAGGCTGAAAAAAATAGCATAAAATTTAGTGAGATAAATGCAATTTAGTTCAAGTATACAGAAAAAAATCAACTACAGAGGTATGAGATGGGAAAGGAGTAGGTAGGAGTTGTGCAGGATAGGTTTACACAGTTATAAGGCATCATAGGCTGAATGTGAGCCAAGAGTTTTATGTTAAGATTTTAGTAAGAGGTATCAACAGGAGTGTAAGACGCGTGAAATACGTTCAATTCAAAGCTCAGCCTGATGTCTGAGTATGGATACTGCATTTCATAAGGTTTGAAACCATATGGAGACAGTCCAGAGGAGAACTGAAGGATTACTTGGAAAATATAGGTTGAAGGGGACCCGCTTGGATGCCGCCCTGTGCCACGTGCTCTAGGTGACCCTGTGTGAGCAGGGGGGTTGGACTAGATGACCTCTGAAGTCCCTTCCAACCTTACACATTCTATGATTCTATGACTTCTGAGAGTCTCCTAGTCCAACCCACTCCTCCAAACAGGGCTGACCTCAAAGAGTTGGTCAAGGCCTTGTCAAGTCCACTTTTGAAAATACATAAAAATAGATATTTAAAATTTCTCTGCGCAGCCTGCTGCTTTTTGTCTCAAGAAATTGGAGTTTATCTCCAAAGAATACTAGTTCAATTGGGTTTTTTTGGGAACTTGAAAATTAGTTCTACAGAAAAAAATATTTTATGCTATTTAAACACTGTAGGAATCAGTGGCCAAGAGATAAGGAAACAATACCTTCAAAACAGAAATCGTGAAGGAATTGGGAAAGCAAAACTAAAAACATAAATAGGAATCCATAATAGAGTCAATATCTTTTCAATTTTTCATAATAACTATTTTGTGGAAGTAGAGAGTTGTTTTTTTATCATTTTAAGGAAAGTAACTCATCTTTCTAATGTTATAGGTGTGCAGTATTAGCGAAGGTTGGATATGCTTCTTTAAATACTAACGCTTTTTAAAGGAAAAAATAAAGAAAAAATGCTAAGATTATTATGCTTCAGTCTAGTCTTTTCAATTCAGTCCTTGTTGTAAAATACTTATCAGCAGATCGAGTATTCAGAATTATCACAATGCAAGGCATGACATTACAGTAAGCACAAATGGGCAAAGAAAACTAAGCCAGAACTTCAGCTGTGCCTTCAAAAAAGGAATGCTGGTGTCCCCCATAATTTTCAGACATTCCCATTTCCTATACCCCTTGAAAAATGGGTGGAAGTCTTACCTTCTGCCATCTCCACCATACAAGTAGTTAAGCTGGTCATGTCACTAGTCTTTGCTACTGGAATGATTTGAAGCAGTCTGATGTTAAGTAGTACCTGTATTTATTTATACCTACTTCTGTGCTGACAATTTGTAATTCATGAATTTCAAAAATTTATAAATGTCTGTATTTTTATTTATCAAATATATAAGCATATTTAAATGACAACATAGCCAGATATCTTAGGATTCATGATTTTTTTAAAATCCATTTCTACCTTTAGCCTTATCATATGTTTGCTGCAGAGTAAGCTTGGATGACCAAAGCGCCAATTAATTTTGCCTAAGTGTGAGCATTTACTTCAAATACTGTGTCTTCACTTTTTATGTGTGTGCATTTAGTGTGCTTGGGAGCACAGTTCATAGACCTTCTGAGGAGAACTTGGCTCTTTCCCAGGCAATTCCCGTAGTTCTGGGGATCTGGTCAGAAGGGCTCTGGAATACCAGCAGCACTTGCCAGGGCTCCAGGGACATCCTAAACTGATGGGTAGAACACACAGAGTCTCAGCTTAAATTTGGATAAGAGCTGAAGTTAGTAGTAGACTGAAGATATGCTCTTTTTTGAAGGCTGGTTCACATGAATGCCCTGCACACACACACACACATAAACACACCCACATCCCTTTTTGTTTTGAAGTGATGAATTCACCACCATATAGCAATTATCCAATTCAGAAGTGAGTCATGTTAACTACCAGAAGAGTGAAATCTGTCCATGCAGTAACTCTTGGCATTATAAATGTCTTTGAAGAATATCCTATCTCAGAATATTTTTTTCTGCTTTTAGAGGAAAATGCAGGGGCTGGTTTTGGTTTGGTGGCATGGAGTTTAGCCATGCAAAGAAGGACAAAAGGCAGGCCCTCCAAGATGAACTCAAATCAAGTGAGAACTGAAAATTCTTAATGTAAATTCCAGCATTGTGCTGGAATCCAGTGGAACCTTCAAACTCATTGTTATTCATTAAGCAGATTGAAAAGTGAAATGAAATTCAGCAAATTGCCCGCCTCTGCAAAGTACAATATGTTCACTTTTAAGGGAAAATGGTGTTTGGATGGAAGGTGAAATGTGGAAGTCACACTTACCCTATAGGGGGGTCAAATGCTTTTTTAAAATGCTTTTTTTAAAAATATCTACGTCCCTCTCTCAGCGCAATTGAGTATCACCTCCTTGACCATTCTTTTTAGCTTGCACCAATAAGAAAACCCACTCGCCTGCCATAGCTGCTGTGTGCATCTTTTTGGGGACACCACAGGTGCACATACTGGTTCACACATACCAGTCTCACATTCAGGAGGCCCCTTTAGGAGGCAGACTTTTGGCTGACCTTTCATTTACACTAACCTTATGGTTCAGGTCTGCTCCTTTGAAACTTGGTGGGAGGTAATTGAAATTTTCTACCCTTCTTGCTCAATTGAAATACAAAATTAAAAGTGATTAGGGAAGACCTTTCTTCAGGCGTTATGCATATTACCTGATTTCTGGCATTTGAAGATTTCCTATTTTTATGCTCATATGGACAGAGCATCTTTTTATTTGCTCTTTTATGGTAAAAGC
The DNA here is from genome assembly GCA_032353885.1 of Nothura maculosa. Lineage (NCBI taxonomy): Eukaryota > Metazoa > Chordata > Aves > Tinamiformes > Tinamidae > Nothura > Nothura maculosa. The sequence continues at coordinate 4,589,431 of JAUBOD010000140.1, forward strand.
TCCCTCAGAGCATACAAGAATTTTTGTGGATGCACTGTGAAAGACTGTCCAGCAAATGACTCTGTTACTGGACAAGACCAACAAGACAGGAGAAGAAATAATAGCTTATTTTCTCCAGTATTACATGGGAACTGAGGTAGAAAAAAAATGATGTATCTTGCTCCAGTAGTCCACATAGAGCTGGATTTCAGTTTGCTTGCTATATATCATGCTCCTGCCCTCCTGACATGGAGGGTAAAATCTGTTGTGCCTAAGTTCAGACTTTCCCAGGTGAGATTGTCCCAATCTCTGCTTATACTTCCCATTTCCACCTGGAAACTGGGGAGGGAAAGAGGTATTTTTCAGATTTATCAGATCTATTTTAGATGTCTGCCTCAAGATATAGAGAAATTATCTTCAAGGAAAGCCTGTCTTTTTCCACTAGCTACAAAGGAAACCTGAAAAAAGTAGTAGTTGAAATGAAAACACTAAATTAGACATGGACATTAAATGGGACGATGCTCACTCAAAATAATTAAAGGCTAGCAGATGTTCAGGGTACGTGGTTTAAAGCAGGAGGTTTCATTTCCATCATGCAGCTTTATTTCCCAAAGTCAAAATTGTAAGAAAACCTGTTCTTAGAAGTCCTCAATTTTTCCAGAAGGCTGAAGCAGAACTTGCCTCATTAATATTTAATTCTAGTCACCCACACCTTAGAAATGCTTCACCTATAACATTTCTTTGAACAGCAGTGGCTTATTTTGAAGACAAAATCATCCTTTGAAAGGAGTAACACTTTGTATTCCGGCAGTTCTTGTCTTCCAGCAAGCGCTCAGTCACTCTGTGCATTACAGTCTTCTCATATTGGTGCAAATAAACTATTAAACAGGGATTTTTCACCCTGGTCTTGCAGAAAAAGCAGGAAAAGCAGGTCTTGCCTTCTTGACATATGCAACACCTGGCAAGAGAGGGCCTTGATCCCACTGAGGCCCATCTATGATGGAACAGCATTCCCACATGCATGATGGCCAAGCTCTCACAGCAAAGTACTAGCTGGGGATACTCATGACCCCGTGCCAACTTCCCAGTTTGCTGTTGGTGTTTGGGCAATGAAAAGTCACTCTGGAATTAAATTTGGCATAGTTGTAGTTAACTAGCATGAGCATTTATTTGTGATGTTTAGAAGCAAGGTATGAGATTGCTGGGGTCTTCTTGTATCCCTGCCTGCATAAGCACTGAATGTCTTGGTGGGGATTTGGCTCCCTGCAAAGCTACCTGAGTTAAAGTCAGGAAGCAGCAAATGAATCAAGGAGCCTCCCTTCTTCAATGGAGGCTAATTCCTGTTTGAAACTAAGAAGTTAAACTACTACATGCCACAGGGAGGGCAGCAGTGAGGCAGAGCCCCGCTTCAGCTCCGGCCACTGCAATCACTGGATCCGTGTTCTCGGCCTCCGAGAGATGTGTCGGGTTCCACTGCCATGGCAACGGCATCGGACAGGTGCAAAACTCTCCTCGCTGCATGGGAAGCCAAACCCCGCGGCTGCAGGGAAGACGGCTGTCAAACGTGATGAAGATTCTCCTCTTTTTTCCCCCCTTTGCTAGCAACACAGTGAGGAAAGCGCTTTATTGAGTTTTTGTGAAGGAACTGGGGCTCTGGGATTGATTATGTTGCAGGGTTTATTTTTGCTACACAATAGGTAACGGTACTGATGCAGGCAAGAAGCATTGGGGCTATACACACCATGACCTACCAACTAGCTGAGAGAACTTGTCTCCATCACAACTTTGGGCTGCAAGAAGGAGATGAAGCCACAGAGTCAATACTGTTGAGAATCGCAACCATCACCAGAAGCAGAAGAGGTGGCCATTGAGTTTCTTCCCCCCACTTCAAGGCTAAACATGCCTACCGCTCCTCCTTCTTCATCTGTCTTAAAAGTGTGGAATGCCTTGGAAAAGCCCTGGGAAGAGCATGGCCAAAATGCATGTGTGCTTTCATTGTGTTGCAAGCACAAGTGGAGATGGCAGGGTCATCCAGCATCCTGGTAGCATATAAAGGAGAAGAAGGAGAAGGAGAAGGAGAAGGAGAAGGAGAAGGAGAAGGAGAAGGAGAAGGAGAAGGAGAAGGAGAAGGAGAAG
>JAUBOD010000140.1:4594362-4621898 GCA_032353885.1 Nothura maculosa
CTCTGGAGGTCTCCAAACCCGCCTGGATGCCGCCCTGTGCCCCCTGCTCTGGGTGTGCCTGCTGGAGCGGGAAGGTTGGACCAGATGATCTCTAGAGATCCCTTCCAACCTTGAGGATTCTGTGATTCTGTGATGAAAAGAAAGCTTCAAAATGTTCCACATCTATGGAAAATCAGGACAATTGTATCTGTGTATTTGCATGCTTAGAAGCCAAACTTTGGGCTGTCAAGTGGAAATATTGTGTCCATAATTTCTGCTCTCAACTCATTCATCTGTTTTATACCACAATTTGTAACGTTAAGTTCTTCTAAATATAATCATAGGTGGATGAACAGGGCAGAGAAAAGCTAAGCTGTTTTGAAAAACTGCCAGACTACAGCATGAAAGTGAGACTTCTTTTTAAAACAGTTATCCCTTTCACAGTTTTCCACCTTTGCAGTATAAAAGGCTGTGGCAGGCAGATTTGCAAACACAAGTTAGAAATATCAATCTGGATTCTCAGGGAAGGCCAGTACCCAGGAAGATGTTTTCCAGCATGTTTCAGGCTATTTCAGGAGGGGTAAAATAGACAAACCAGCAATGTTGCTGAAGAATTTCAAAACACATATTGGAGTGATATGGGTCACAAACAGAGAGAAAGGCTAATATATAGCGTCCAGGCTAACAACTGTTTCTTAGAAAGGTGCAAATGAAGACTAATGCAACCAGGTTCTGATGAACTTAATGCCCACTGTAATGAACTTACTACCTTTTGGAAAGACCCTATCAAAACAATAAGAAAAAAAAAAGAATTTTAATCAAGTATTGACAAAAGAGCCTAGCTATTTCTAGTAATGTTACCCTAATTTCATTAATATTGAAGAAAACTTTGCCAGTCATGCCATGCTAGCCATAATGTAACATAAAGTAATATCATATAACAGTGCATGCAATAACATAACAGCACATACAATAACATAATATAAGAGATAATACAGTAATTTAACATCATATTAAATTACGAACTGTTGCAAAGCCAGAGGGAGAGTAGACTGGCTTTCAGCTATGAACATCATATAACAATAGATATCATTTCAAGAATAATTAAAGAATAATTTTTAAATTATAATACTTTCATATCCTTGAGAAAGCATTTGGCAAGCATTATCACAGGTCTTAAGTCATTCTGCAACATTCTGATGTTATGATATCCTGAAAAAATCATTATCAGTGGTTTTTATTAAACTGCAGTTCAAGTAGGCAACTGTGTAATTGCAACTGTGGGAGAAGTGGCTATCATGGCTGGTCACAGCAGCAGAATGTATCCCCTCCTTCGGCATGGTCACTGACTTTATTACAAGAAACATATTGAGACAGAGATGAAACAAGCATTGCATGACTTAATAGCCAACTAGACGTACATTTTGCTGAGGACAGAGTTGTTCTCAGTGGCAGCTTGTCTTGCATGTGAATTTAAAAAAATATACACAGTTTACCCCCATGAAAAAGATACAGCATATTGAAAGAAGAAAAAAAAGCAAGAACTTTCACAGGAGTAAGAGCTGAACAAAATCATTTCACCCAGGCAATTTATCAACAAAATAGACGTTTTTGTCTTCTCAGTAATATTCACCTATCTTTCCTCTTTTCATATTTTTTTCCCAGAGAACAGTCTAGATTCATTTCTTCATTTCTGATGCTAGTATTTTAGTTTCATTATCACTCACAGCTCCTCTTGCTATGTCATAATATCCCTGAAATATTCTATCATCTCTTTAATTTAAAGGTATGAAGAGCAGTTAGGTCTTCAAATAATTAATCAACAGCCATAGCATGTTTTGGTCTGCTGCAATACTGAGAGCAAGACCATGACCTGATCTGCAACCAACACTTTGCAGTACCATGGGATTTAATGCTTTCTGCCTGAGTTCTGCAGGTATTCAAAGCAAGGGATGAGTGATGCGCATCCTTCTGACCAGCAGCTGGGCTCTTATTTATACTCAAACAACTCTATCAACTTCAGAGAGGTTGTAATAGTTGGAATAGAATGAGAATGAGGTATCTTGGACAGATCAAAGCTGATCAAAAAAGAAAAGGGGGCTATTTCATTGACAGAGATAACTTCGACCTTTCAAGGGAGTTCATATAAAAGAGTCTATCCAGCAAAACCGTTCAATTCCAACAGACCAGAGACTGCAGTTAACTAAGAGCCTGTATTCTGAATTACAAAATACACATATTCAAAGTAATGCCATGCTAACATCCCTCTCCTATATAGCCTTGTAGCTGGAAACAATACATCTAAAAATATATCTGCTGATGAGGTCAGTAGGATTATCCCTGGAGAGAGTCATAAGGAGAGGAACTAAATAATAATGCAGAAGTAGAAAAAGAAACAGCTAAAACAGTGTGAAAAAATCAAGCTCTTTGTTCATAGCTGCAGCTTTCCTGACCAGCTCCAGTTCCATGATCTCTTTCCTGTTACCAAAGCTTCAAGTTCAAATGAAAACCACTTACAATACAGCATAATTATTGTAATAAAAAATGTACTGAAAAGCAACACAAACAGCTACTAAATAAAAAACACTTCCTTTTTTGATGTAGAAGATTCTGCCGCCCCACAACCCTGAGTAAAGACAGAGGTTTAGTATAATTATGGCTGACAGTGACTAATTTACTCATCACTGGGCAATGGTGTCCACTGGAGTGTGTGTGTAGGTGAAAATGAGATGGTCGAACTGCGTTCACAGCATCCTGCTCCCCTGCAGTTGTGTATTTCCTGAGGCTTTGATTCATGCCTGGCTCATAAGATATTTCCTTTCTTCACAGCAGCCTTGTGAGAAGAAGAAAACATGGTCATAAACAAAGGTCATGTTTAGACGTTTGAACATGCTCCTTCAAGCCATCACCAGGACTCTGCTGCCAGAAATTCCCCGAAACAGCAAGAGGTGGCAGCACACCAGAGGAGTGAAGTGTTCCTCAAATGAGCGAAGAGAAGGGGAAAATTAAACTCTACAATTGCTTTGAGTTGAAGCAAACGAGTTTCACCAAGCGTGTGACGCAGGACCGCAGCAAAAGTGAGTACAAGTCAGTAAAGCAAATAAATGGAGGTGGAAAGAAAGCATCAGTTGGCTCAGTAGCCACAGACATTCACTATATGGCTCTTTACAGCATAAAGTAACCCACACTGATTCTCACTTAAATGCAATAGTCTGTTTGAAAAGACTGATGGGGGAAAACAAAGGAAAAAAAATGCCTCAAAGGAGCTTTACAATTCTGCCACACTGTCTGCTTTCTGCTACGGCACAACCTGAAAACCCATGCTGGCTTTGCAGTTCTTGCTAAAGCATCTGTGCCTGGGGAACAGGTCTGCTCCTAAGTCAGCATTTCACTCCCCCTAAGGCCCACAGAGCTTGACCTCACTGACACGACTACTCCAGAGGAAATGCAAAGGATCATTTGCGCCAATAAAACCACTCTGCTGAGGCGAAAACACTGCGGCACCCAAGGCGAGCCCCGCTGAGCAGCGAGGTCCCCAAACACAGCTCCGTGCAAGCCTGCATCTGCTCCCAGTGCAAGCAGTGCCAGCGTTGCCCTTGATCGGAGCGGGAGCAGGTGCTCCATCATGGGAACGGCAGTGCGGTCCTCAGAGAAAAAAAAATCACAGTGTTTCAAATTGAGTAAAGTACAGCGATTGTAGAGGATTTTCTGAGGGGATTCTGGGGACATGCACTCTCATTGCTGCTCCTGGAGTTCCTTGATTAATAAGAGTTGGTTGAGAAACTCCTAGTCTGGCCAAGGGGGTAACAGGCTGGCAGGTTAAGATGCAATTATTTTGTAGGACGAGTGTTTTTTGTTTTTTTTTTCCTAAGTTCCCCGATTCACTTTGGACAGCTGAGTAGAGCTGCCACTGTTAACAAAAGGCAGGCAGCTAAGGGGCAGCTGTAACACAAAGCTGTAGCTTTGCTGGGCGTCCAAGCAAGAGGTCAAGCTCGCTGACTTCAGCCGTGTTACGCTTGGGATAAATGGGACCCGTGGGGTTTCTGTTTGGTTCACAGCTGCATGCTGATATGTGTTGTAAAAGATTGGGGTTACACAGCCCTGGTGCACTGCCCCGCTGAGCATCTCACACCGCTGCTCTGCATCCAGCATTTGCACCTTCGCCCTCCCAGCCCTTTCCAAATATTCACACACAACACCAATAAAATAAGCCTTATTTAAAGAATACTCTGGCAAAGTTGCTGTTTATCCTCAGTGTTGTTTTCACAGAAAGAAAGTCAATTTTACTCAATTTGAACTAATTACTATACATTAAGGCTGTATATGTTTAGGAGAAAAAAAATGCCACTCCTGGAATTATGAATGCTAAAAACAAATCATAGTTTCTTGATAAACAAACCCCCAAAAAAGTAGTTTTGAAATAGTTTTGAAGTATGTCTTATTTTAATCTGAAGATTTTGATGTGTCTAATGTATGTGGAATTCCAGTTTGAGCATCAGTTTTATCAACTGCTTAAAGGAACAGCAAAGTTCTCTTGAAAGCAGACCATGCTTTGGAGAGCAGAGAGCACCTGAGTACAAGGTCCTGCAAATTCCTTGTTCTTTGCTTACCATTACACACTGGAACATTCATCAAGGATATAGCATTAATCATGTACATAAGTATTTGCAGAAGTGATCCATCATTTGATCCCACCGTACTGCTGAAGACATGCAATGCTAGTGCATGGGAGCAAATTTGTGAGTCGATCCTGTTTTGACTACCTTTGCTCAGTAAAAAACTCTCCATATGGAAATCAGTGGAATGCTGCCTAATTAGCTCTACTGGACCAGGTCTAGCATCCAATGAGCATCTTTGCAGGGAAATTGGATAAGATAGGAGTTGTGATTACATGTTTCTGATACGGGCTGCTGCTGGCAAGAGAATACCAGATGAGATGTACTGTTCTAGCAAGTGCTAAGTCCTTAATTCAGGCACTTTATGGAAATTGTTGAAAAACATGCTAATTGGAAGCAACTTCTCCTTCTCCAGCATATAATTTTCCCCACTTTTTAGCACTGAGACATTTGCATGAAAACAAGCTTGTTGTTTTTAAAATTCCACTGCTCTTATTGTTTATTCCCCACTGGAATTCATAATCCTCTGTTTGCACAAAGCACTATAATTGGTTGCTGTGGAAGCGCTTCTATCAAAAAGAAATGCCTATTAATAATGAAGAATGAATGGTTGCATAATAGACAGTATCAAAATAAGCACCATTCTAATAATAACGCTAATCTCCATGAAACAAATCTCTTCAAATGCTTTGAAAACTAAGCTTTCCCAGGTGATAGGAATCATTCCAAATCATGAAGAGCAGTATGAGCTGCAGGAGCAAGGACAGGTGGACACAGACATAGTGGGATCGCTGTTTTGTAGCTGTTAAAAAGATCAAAATTCTATGACAAGCTGTCTGAGCCCCAAGGCAAGTCACTATTTACAGGTCTGAAATGCATGCTTCATATATGCAGTCCTGTGGTGCAAATACATGTAATAATGAACTGGTGCAAAAGGGTGGGTTTCTCCATGTCATTTATTTGTAAAATTCTTAAGCGGAGGAGAGGTTTCCTGGTTGTTTGCATTACTTTAGATACATTTGCTGTAGATATGGAAGGCTTCATTCTCCAGCTAAAGTTCATGAAACTCAGAAACCTTGAAGGTCAGACACAGGGAATTCTGTTTCTAAATATCATGGGAAAACAATGGAGAGAGACCTCCAGAGGGTTGGAGGATCAGATGACAATCCTGAGAAGAATTTTGAAGTTCATGAGCCTACCAGTAAATCATAGACTCCTTACAGACCTCCGAGGCTCGAGCATCCTTGTCCTTGACCAAGAATTAATTTGAATTCTCTCTAAAATATATTTCTTATTTTCCTGTTCCACACTTTCGTATCAGATGATTTCATTCATGCTACTTCAGTGGGGCACTCTTCTTACCCACCAGCTAACCTTGAAGGAAAACTACAGGTACATGGATGCTAAGCTGGAATTCCCAGTGCTTGGATATATCCATGTCCAACCTCCAAGGAGGGATGGTCCACTGCCTACCAAGTCACTCACAGTCAGGTTTAGCAGCTCCTTAGGACAGTCTTGGTTAACAGGGTCTTTGTTGAGGGTTGCTGGGGAAAGAAAGGTAGTTAAACTGATGGCTTCAAAGTCTGGGCCATCAGTGCTATGGGAAGAATTACAGCATAATGAGGAAATGTCACTCTGATATGGAAGTAGGCTGGAGGAGATACCGGCCTCTCTCCACATCACGCTACAGTTTCCACACTGAGCATGGCTGGGGTAACAGGCACATTTTTTTTTCAGGCCTGGCTATCAACTTGCCTCATATTCCTAAGAAAATAGTCATATAGTTTAAGATTTTCCTACTCCATCTACCTAACAATTCAGTTCAATTAGGTGATCAATAAAAAAGACAAGTTAGAGATATATTCCAATATCAATTCTATCTTAAGTGGACATATTTCGAATGAAGTCAGGGCTTCCATGTTTGAAAAGGGTGAACTTTGCTGCATCATATGAATATATTTTGTATTTACTGCTTTGATTTACGATTTACACATGTGCATCTAAGATTTGTGTATATTGCCTTTAAAAATATAGAGAGAATTTACCTCTTAGTCTTATTTTTGTATGATAGGAAAAACATCGAAGAAATGAATAAATAAAAATTCTCCAAAGAGGGATTCATTTCATAAAAACAACTGTGTTGAATTGTCTTCCAGCTCTGGTTCTTGGCAGACACAGGGATGCCTGAGTTTTAAAGGTGGAGCACAAAGGTATTTCCAGTGTAAACATCATTCTGACACTTAAACATGGAAACACAGTCCATAATACGGATTCAAATTCTACATTTGTGTTACAAAGATGGAACTGAAACCTTTATATAACTGTTTTTTGCCACAAACTTTGCCAAAGCCAGCAATTTGTCTTTTCATTCAGTGAAGGACTGTGTCTTGTCTGCTCATACTGGTGTCTTTGGTATGGGCTGGATGTGTTTATTTCTCCGTTTCGTCAGGTAGACAGTTCAAAGTTCAACTACAACTTCTCCACATTTAGCCATTGACACTAAGTGAATTAATCAGTGAGTATTACAGTATGGGAGACTTGGAAAAACTCTTTCCCTGGCTCTTTTGATCAACAAGTTAGCTCTCTGGTGAAAGTGCACATTATCAGGCAGTGAAGAAAAAGCAGAATCTCTTGCTCTTCCTTTTGCCAAATAAACGGCACTGAAGCAATTAGCTAAATTCAAAGCCAGCCTTATTCACGTGGATCATCTTAAACTTCTTCAGTAAATAACAATATAGCTGTTGTTATTCTTTGCAAATTATCTTCTCTAACATTTATGAGTAACAGCTCTCAAGCCCTATGCAGGCATGCAGGAGTGTATCCTTCTAGTGTTCATTTTAGACAAGAAATATTCAGTTCAAATCAGAGAAATGAGATATTACTAGGCAAGCAAAGGAATAGTATATTGGATGTGTACACGTTTGGATTTTCAAAACAGACTCTTCACCAAAGACTGTTAAGCATCTAAGTTGTCAGGATATCCATGAGAAGACACTCTTCTTAATTAAGACCTTGTGAGAAAATGCAAAGCATCAGATTGAGCCATGGTCCAAGCTCACAGTGGAGTGAAATTCCCAGGAAGATCTAGCAAAGATTTGACACACCTGCAATAGATAGCATATTCCTGTACGACTTGAAAAAGGGGACAGGGGACGCGAAAGTGGCAAAGCTCACAAAAGGGAGCAGAATTATTCAGAACAGTCAAACCATTTAGTGAAAAAAAGCTGTAGTAAAGCTGCTGGTACAGAGCTGTGCAGGGACTACCCAACAAGGTAAAGGCAGAGAAATTCCGGTGTCAGTAAATGCAAAATAATATACTTTGAGAAAACATGATCATAAATTATATACCTGATGGACTCTAAAGTAGGCCTAACCCTTCAGGAAAGAAATCTTGGAACTACATGGATAATTCTCTAGAAGTAACTTGGTATTATACAATGGTTAAAAAGACACTTGCAGAATTACTTGCAAAACAATAACGAATCAACAGAAAATAACATATATTCATTGAATATTCATATATCATATATTCATTGAATATTCAGCACCATCCTGGCCATGTCATCTTGAGAGGAATATAATAGTATTGGAAACAGCGTGGAGGGGACAACAGGATAATATGACTGCCATATGAGGAAATGACTAAACAGACCAGAAGTTCACTGTGGAAAAGACGTGATTTAAGGAGTATACAGGGCTCCACAGTCAATGGTGCTATGGCTAAAGTGAAGAGGGAAAGGTTGTTCTCTGCTTCATATTTTTCTGAGAACAGTGACATGATCTGGCAGCAGGTTTAAAACAAAGCAAAGGAAGTGCTTTTTCACCTGGCACATTATCACATCGCTGAACTCCTTGACACAGGATAATATAAAGTGTAGAAATAGAAACTGTTTCAAAGCGGGGATTAGATCAGTTCATGAAGCACCACCAAAGGCTATTAAACATAATGGTCTGCCTGCAGCTACTTGCTGAGGAAAAATGTTCAACCACAGACAGAGGGAAGCTGGAAAGTTATGTAAGCAAATACCATGTATATACCCCATACCTGCCCTTGGCATCTGCTGCAGCTGTGGAGGAGGAGACAGAAGTCCACAGCTCACTGCAATTAGAGCCTTTGATGGAAAATTCAACGAATACCAGGCTATAAAATCACAATGAATAAGTTAGCTTTACTTGGTGTTGGAGAAGAAGGCAAATCCCCGAATTCCAGAATCACAGAAGGGTTGAGGTTGGAAAGGACCTCTAGAGATCATCTTCCCTGCTCCAGCAGGGACACCCAGAGCACGGGGTGCATGGTGGGGTCCAGGCGGGTTTGGAGAGCTCCAGAGAATAAGACTCCACAACCTCCCAGGGCTTTTCCTGTGTTTCTTACAAGAAAGAACATAGAGATGGAACTTGCTGTGTTTCAACTTGTACCCATTACCCCTTGTCCTATCACTGGTCACCACTGAGAAGAGTTTGGCCCTTTCCTCCCTACATTCACCCTTCAGGTGTTTATACATATTGATCAGATCCCTAGGCAACTCCTGGGGTTTCTTGAGGAGAAAACAAAGCCAAGGGACTCTTGGGGAGATAGTTAGCTCCAGAGATTACTGAAGAGACAGAAAGGGCAAGACAAAACCAGATTGGGATCTCTTCACCCTGCACAGACCTCTAGCGTCATTTCAGCTGGCTTAGCATTCCCAAACTCTGATTCCTCTCACACCACCGGTGGGAAAATGAGTCTCATGGACACCAGGCAGGTGAAGACAGGAGGATGCTGAGCAACAGCAAGGGTTCATAGGGAGAAGCGTTGTATGTGAAGGCCTAATCAGTCCTTGGAGATGTTCTGCCTGTTAGCAGCTGAGTGAAGGACCACAAAACTTTTGAAAAATATCAGGGAGCTCCGAGGTCAGAGAAATATGAAACCAGCAGCAACTCTGGCTAAAATTTTCCCTGCAAACATTTCCACTTCTCTGATAGCCAAATAAAGATTTCTGCTTTGCTGCTTCAGCTTATCAAGGAGTCCTTGTACCAGGCAATGCACTTACATTATTTTTAGCATACCCAGTAAAATTCCATTTTGTTTCTAAAACACTTTAGTTCTACCAGCTTTTACTACTGAATCTTTGCTGAGGCCATACAGCTATGCAGGATTAAAACCTCTGCAGTTTAGCAGAGTTAGGTTCATCAGATACAAAGACATCTAAAATGGCAGAGTCCAAAGGAAATTATTAAAATATCAATCAAAGTAAGAAATAACATTTAACATAGGACTTGTATTTACTCAGCTTGCATGTGAGCTTTTAGGCTTTAGGGCATGTATAAGCCATATTAACAGCAAGTCTGATTGTTTATCATTAGGACCATGAGAGCAACTGGATTATTGCAAATTACACCATGTACATTTGTAATACACAGGAAATTTAATGTAGAAATTTCAGGAATATATGATGGATGAACTCCAGGAGCAAAACGGATAATTAAAGATTCTTACTAGTTTTAAGAGGCTGAAAATAGTAGAACCTAGTGCTTGTTAAATTAATGAAGCACTGAAATATTGGAATGGTTACAAGAGCAATATACTTATGTACAATTAAAAGAAATTAAAAAGCACAGCTATGCACCATATAATGAGCAAGAAAAAAATACAGAAAAGGTAAAGTGCCAACAGTGCAAACGTGTCAGTAGAAAGAAGGAAGATAAGTATAAAAAATAATACTTGAAAATCATACTTTTATGGAAAAAAATCCCCCAAGGGATTTCTGAAATAGTAGCCAGCACACACTATCCAAAGCCAGTTTAATGAAGGTAAGTGTATATGAACAGTTAATCAGATCTATAACTTGGGTAGTTGTGTGCTTTTATATGATTTTTTCTTACTCATTGGATTTTTTAAAATAGTGCCTTAGCCTCGTAAGTCTTTGATTATTTTTCTTTTTTCTTCTTTCTTTCTACGTCAAGTTACATTCTGAACTTGAAGCAGATCTTGTAGTTACACAGAATGAAAGCAAAACTTAGATAACTTTAAAAGGAATATAAATATTGCTAATATATTGTAATTTCATTAACAGTCCAGTATAGAAGGGATAGAAGAAAACAAGAAAACAAATCCACCTCTCATCTCCTAATCGCCAGCTCTGTATGGGAACACTAGCATGCAAGGCATCCCAACAGAGGAAGGATGTCTTCATCACATCCTCTGTTGCATTTCCATTGAAAAGATTCATCCAGAAGAGAAAACACAGGAGAGGGTTAGACAATTATTGTGGATGTGAAAGTCATAAGCCCCAGTCCCTGGTCAAGAACTACATTTTTCTTTTTGTAGTCATTGCTTAAAATGCGTAAAATTCCTGGGAGCAACTACCAGCACTCAAGACTTGCTTTACACTGAACCCTTTACCCCAGGCTATGGAGTCAGATTGCATTTATAGCAAGGCAGGAGCCCTTGAGCTTGTTCTACTCAGATAAGGACACAAGTCTCATCCATGAGGAGAAAACCAAGTCTCTCTCCTCAGATGAAGACTTCAAGATATGTAGGTGTCAGTGTATACAGTAGTTCTTTACATGCTAGGAGAGTGCACATGATCCAGAGAAGACAAGATTACTGTATTGTGCTTAGCACTCTCCTAGGGAAATCCCTGTGCTATTAGATAGACCCATTCCAAGGTGTCTGGTGCAAGGAGATTTCAGGGACTTAAGCTTGGATGTTACTTAATTTTTAGGTACCCAGTCCTACGCTATACACCTGCTTATGAATTTCACTAAACTCCAGTAGAGGCCTGAGTATGTTGTGAGCTGCTCATATGCCCATAATAACCAGGTCTAGCAGTGAATAAGGAAGATATGGACAAAATTAATGTGTAAAATGGAAGAATGTAGTCTTCCATTTTACACAAGAATCAAGCACTATTGAAAGTTCTTTGTCCTGACATCTGAAACATCTAGTCAAGAGATATGACACGCATGTGCTCACTGGCAGATTGTCCACCCCAGGCTAATCTCAATCAGAACTAAAAAACAGTTTTCTGATGACAGACATGGATGTCGTTAGAGAAGGAACATTTTCAGGGGAGTTACCAATGTCCCGTGGAAGCTAAGAAAGGACAAAATGCAACAAAAGATCCGAAAGAGGAGAGGCTTAATGATCTCATTCTCAAGCAACTTATAGGCCCTTTCAACAAAACTCCCTCAACAGTCTGAGATGCTATTCCCCAACTCTTTCCTGCACTGAGATTCTCCTCTGCTTTCCCCTTTCCATGTAAGGATACATCTTTTGGTATGATGATAGTGGCACCTACCCACTTATGGCACCTTTCAAGATGTTGGCATGGGCAGCTGGCCATACCAGCATTAGTTTAAGGGGAAAAAAGTTCTGCTGAACTGATTTGTTGTAGATTGTAATCAGCAGCAGCATTTGCCATTGATTTTGCTTTCTTTTCCTACCAAATCTAAGATCCATTCTTAACTCAGTGTCATCATTGCCCTTACTGAGGCCCAGTTTAGTTTATAGTAAGACCTAACCTATGATTTATCACTGTCCAAGTAAAGGTCTTGACCAGCCATTCAGAACGTCAAATAAAAGCTGGAAGTTTTGAGAGCTATTGGTAGACTGCAATGCTGATAAGAGTTTGAAGAATCTAATTGACTCTATCACAAAAAACCCTTTTCTTTACACAAGCCTACTATAAATAGCCATACTCCTACAACTAATGTAATGATTTCACAGACAGTTACTCTTCCAGCATCAATTAATTCCCTTACAATTTAGGCGGTGGAGGAGAACAAGCTCTACAGCAGAGATTTACACATCCTCTGTCATGGATTCATGGAAACTGAAAAAGATCTTTTAACAGTCTGCAGGATAATGCTACTTCTTGGCTCATATAGCACACTCAAAAAATAAGACGGATTGTTTGGTCTGTCATTTCTTCATGCAACAAGAATTATGAGTTCCAGTACTTCTGGTTTGAAAAGAATATCCAATTGAAGAAGTGATATTGAAAGGTTTAAACACTGCAAATCATCACTGATTCATCTGGAAGCATGAATATCTGCAGAACCAGATGAGCTATAAAGACATTTGGACTGTGGGTTAAAGTCACAGCTACAAAGATCCCCATCTGCTGTGCTTTGGATATGGAGTTTTCCAGACCTCGAAGCTCTATCTTTTCTACTGTGCAACTCTCATTTTTCACTGAGAAGCTGTGGGTGGAACAAAACCCAATACCTTTCTCTGGAAGGAACCACCTCCTCTCCTTCTCTCCCTCCCCAAAAAAGAAGTGTGTTTCTCCTCTCAATTGTGCTGAAGCTATTAAGTTTAGTTACATATAAACTCCAGATCAAGACTGGACCTATTTTCCACATAAGAAGTCTTGCTGAAATATTAACCAGCAAGAGAATAGAATAAAGATGGAAGAGGGATGAAAATCAGAGACTAAGACATGATTCCACCTCACTTAACATTGTCATGAGAGAAATATAGTATATACTGTTCCCTTTGTGGATGCTGCAAAGACAGGCATATCTGAAGGGTATTTATCTTATGTTGTGTGATTTGCCTCTTTCTTTTGCCTATTGCTCTCCATATACAACAGAAACAGTCAAGGACAGTGACATTCCTGCCTTTGGAGCTTTGGAGTCTGTCCTCTTCAGGTACTAATGTTAAACGTGATGAGTCTCAGGCAGTTCTGTAAGTAATTTTCTTTTTGAGATTAGTTCCATCTTGATGACAAATAAGTAAAACTCCTAAAATCCTAAGGCATCTACTCTCCTTTGAACTTGGCTAACCCTTGACTCTGCAACCTGCAAAGAAATCTCACATGGTAGGGCAGGAAAAAACAGCAGCTCAAATTGAGGGCATCATACTGAGGGCAGGCTAAGTTGCTAGACATTCACACCCTGGAAGCTAATCATTAAGTCTTCTTAAACATTCATCTTTTGGGGCATCTTTTTTTGATTAAATGTTCACTCTCTGCCTGGTAACGGCTGACAAATTTTGGGGTACTGGAACAAAGCATTCAGTTCTGTTTAGTCATATTCTGGAAAATTACTTAGGTCTTTTTTGATGTTGTTGTTGTTGTTAACACCGCTCCATTAACAAGCATAATTATTTATAAAGTATTAAAAAAAAGTGGTGAAGTAGGGGAAAAGGTGTTAGACAGAGGACACTGCCTGACGTGAACAAAATTGGTGTAATTCCTGTTTTTTCACATAAAACCTTTCTTACAACAGTGAATTATTGTAAGTGTTGATAAATCTTTTTGATGATATATTTAACACAGCTGGTGAACACTGCAAGACACAAATCACAGAAGGTGACATTTTTAACCAGTAAATAAAAAATAAATGAAAATATCATCACATAGATTTAGAAAGTGTTTGACAACAAGGATCTATGAGTGATATTTTTTAGCGGTAAGAACTCCAAAGAGGAAACAATAAACACCGGAAATCTAATCTGAGACCCTGCATTTCTTAAGGCAAGATCCTGTCACAAAAAAAAAAAAGAAAAAAAAAAGAAAAAAAATAGTTATGAATACCTCCAGGTGAGAAAAATGACTGATTCAGGGCCACAGCATACATCAACATCCAATTTGGGCGATCTTAAAAAACATCTGAAGAATTTTCGCTTTGCAGAAATGGGATCAAATGGACAGTTCAGAGAGTTTAGAATTTGTCCTAACCAAGGGAGAAATATTATGTTTTCCTAAAGAAGACGAAACATAGCAAGCATTAACAAATCTGGGGACATATTGGTTGGAAAGTTCCAACCTCAGGATATAAATAGAAAAAAAATAGGCTTCAATTTGCCAACATCAGGTAGTAATGCGCATAGATTTCAAGTTAAAAAGTGTATAATCTGTAAATTATCCTCCTATGAATAAAGTGCAAATTAGACTATATGTGCTTAACGAAAGCTAAGAGTGTCTATGTTGCAAATTGGGATATAGCAGCACATGGTCTGGATTCCAAAACATTAACATCCTGATTGTCAGTTTCCACTTTCTTCTGCTCATATAAGATAATGATGGAGTAATGAAGCTCTTCAGTCCCTCCACGATAGAGATCCTTCCAGACTACTGTGAGTGTTAGGAGATGCTGACAAGGGACAAGGTCCCAACCTCATTCAATGTGGGCGTGCAGTCACGCAGTCATGGTAGCACAGTATGCAGATGTGGTTACAATCCTTGCACATTCAAAACCTATAAAGAAAGACCATCATTTTTATTCTTTGAAGAGCTGCATGGCAGCTTCCTCCAACTTAGATTACTCACAATTGAATTTTCAGTTTCTTAGAGGTCCTAGAATTCTGCAGCGGTATATCCAAGCGACTTGAACACCTCTGATATTTGTATTATAAACAAATAGTTCGTACAGCAATTTGTATAAACAAATTTAAATATTAAACTTTTATGTCTTAAAGTTTGTTTTTATACCTGATCATGCTTCTTATGTTAAAGAAAGTGTTTCCCATTACTAGCATCTACAAAAACCTTCTCTGGAAGAAGAGTTACCTAGAACAGTTTAGCCTATTGTTTCACTAGTCCCATTCATCAGATGAATACTCTTTTTTGGCTTTTTTTGCTGGAGTATCTTATCTGAGACATAAATGTGTCCTTGCACACATACTAGGCTTTGGTGCTACAGTAAAAAGTAAGATTTGTCTTTGTTCATAGGAGAAGGAATGGATTCCTGACAAATATCTTGCTATTGTGGGTTTGAAAGGGTCAAATCTCTGCTTTTTTCTACTCCCTTATATTGAACTAATTAGCTTTTGTGGTTTAAGATCCTCTTCTTCAAATGGAGTGTTGAGGAAATGTGTGAGAGTAAATTTGCCTGGATGGAAAAACTAATAAATCTCACATTTTTAGTAACTCGGTCCAGATTTTTACTGCACAGTCCTCTGATGGAGCCAAGGAATGGTGCAAGGTCATTAAATTAGTGGAGTTGTACCTTCAATTTTATTTTCTTCATTTGGTTTAAATGGCATTGCCAACATTTCTGCTTTTTTAAACAAACACAGATAAGCTTTTTCATTCACCAAGGTTATAGCTGGGGAAAAGGACAGGGGAAAGTTAAATTGAGTTCATTCTATTAGACTGTTGTTTGCATAATTTCTATGATACTAGGATTATGCAGCTGTAACTGTCTGCAGGTGTTAAATGCTGGGCAAGATTTTTGTGAAACTGCTACAAAAATTTTAAAAAGCAACATCAACAGAAATATTAAACAGCAACATTGTGCATATTTAGCATTTCATGTAAGCTTCCACTTCAGATTACTTTGGTTGACTTCTGTCTGCTGTACAACTACAGTTGTAAACTGAATATCCTACAACAAAAATATTTCTTGCATTAAGATGTAGTGTTCACAGCAGGAAAACAAGGGATATTCATTTTCTCAATCTGTCCCTGAACAAGGCATGACCTTTCTCTGCCTCTTTACATCGTTTGGAAAGAGGATTTCTAAACTATCCATCTCAAGAGACTGTGACTTGATTTCACCCTTCAGCATCCGCAAAGGAAAGTATATTCCAAGGGAAAGCTCAAGAGTAACCATTTACTCAAGCGAAAGCTCCATTTTTGTTACTAGCCTGCGCTCTGAAGGAAACAAGCTTAATGCAATCATACAGCCTGGCTATGCATCCATTTTATCTTAGTAACCTTTGAACACAGCAGCCAGTTCCTACCATACTGAGTCGGTAGCGGCCTCAGCTTTACTTCCTACACATTCCAACATGATAGGTAGCAAGAAAAGGAGAGAGATCCTGGTAATGCCCCATAGAGGAATGGCTTTATATTTTGTTTCATTTGGCAGTGTCTGCCATGATTTTCCCAGTGTCCTTCACACCTATATATTCAAAGAAATATGCATTTCCCCTCAGAGTGCTGTTCTATGAACCCAATCATTGACGTTTCCAAGCCTCTATAAAGTCACTGCTCCCTCCACTAGATCGTTTTAGCTCTGCTTGAAGCCAGGTATTAAATGAGGCCATTAAGCCTCCCTTGCAAGGCCAACTTTTGTCAGCATTCTCTGTAACTACAAGCTTGATGCTGATGACCACTGCCATCTAAAACATAGCAGCTGCTTCTCTTTCTGCCCTTTACTGAACGTTTGCAAGCTGCAGCCCTTGCCTTTCCCTGAATGGTCCATTGTAAGGCTGAAAAATGGAATGAACTCTTTTCTCAATGAAATAGTAAAGAATTGAGAAGGTTTTATCAGCATTTCCACAGAAATATCCTTTCAAGCTCAGAAACTGAAATTGTTCCCCAAAACTTGTTGAGGTGTATTGGAATGTTTCATGAAAGTGCTTCATGAGCATCCAAACACTTCTTGTTTCCACTTCTGCTATGGTGTGAGCTGTTGGCTGAGATGATATGGCCCATAAGGCAACACACTGCCCTGCATGAAGTACTTGCATGCAGGGAACATAATCCAGCAAAGACAATGGGAACAGGCTGGACCTAGGATACGATGAGGTGTCCCTGCAGCACGACACAGTCCCTCCTGCTAATCAAGATACCACTTTTTCAGGAACACTTCTTTTGACAGAAAGAAAAAAAGAAACATAGAAGCATTTCCCTGTGTGAATGAGGCATTTTTGATTTTCCACCACTTGCTTCCTCACAATTTTTTTTCTCTTGGCACAGTTTAAGGGAAACACACATGAGGATACACAAGAGCCCCAGAAGTGAACAGGCAGATTGCATCCAGCGAAACTCATTAACAAAATGTATAACTGAATGGTTCAGTTCTTGACAGACTGCTTTGATCCTATATGTATTTAAGTAAGACTTTTTAAGAGGCAAGAATGCACTTAATTGGCTTTTCTCTTGATTGCACCGTGGGTGAGATTCCTAAATTCAAGTGTCTACTCATGTGTGTACCACTATCAGCTGGTGCCATTTGAGATGTGTTTCCAGTTACCACTTCAGAAGGACATAGATCTCCTGGTGGTTCAGTGTCATATCCAGTGACAGTATTTCAGATAACTTCAGGCATTTCAGATGTTCTTCAACATCTCTGCTGAGGTGAATGAATGAAGCCCTATATCTCCATGCAAAAAAATGAGACTTAGACACTAGTTTTACAGTCAAATGACTAAATTTGCACAGCTAATTGTAGATTTCTAAAGCTTGAAGTTAATGCTCCTACTATACGTTTAGTCCGATGGTATTTAGATCTCATTGCATGACTTTGCTAATGTTTGCGATTACATTGCTCTATTTTAGATGACACTGGGGCTGCAGAGGCCACAAGCAAAACACTGAATGTGTTTGTATGTATCCAGCATGGGCCCTTTTAGAAACTAGTCCTTTTTCCAGTGCTCCTAAAAGAGCAAACACGGCATCGGCAGGATGTGCAAATTTTGTGCTTCCCATCTCCTCTTACTTCAGGTCTGCACTGGGTCTAATTTATACCCCCGACACTGATAAATTCCTCTCACAAACAATATTCTCTCTAGGGGCTAATTTATTCACTGTGGTGTATTTTAGACACAGTAAAACCCAAGGAATAGAATATGTCCTCTCTAACTCTGTCAGACAAGCATTTTGCATTTTATGAAGGGCAATTTATAATGGTTCTCAACCAGGCAAGTGCAGTAATCTTATTTCACATAGAGAAAGACTCCAATAATGAGGAAGTACCTTATCATTCAAGAGCCTTATAACAATACGCAGCCACTGTCTGAGCAGAGAGCCTTTGAAAGGGCTCACCCTGAACACTGAGGGTATCTGAAGCCATTCTCACATGAGGCTGGTGCTGGTGAGGCTCAGTTATTGCAGAGGTTTGTGCCACAAACATGTTGGTAGCTGCTTCCTAGCCAGGTTTGGCAGCCCTCTGGAGCACCAGGTAACACTGGACAGGCTGCAGCAGTCCAGGGTGCAGCATTGTCTCTATCCTCACTGCCCACTGTGGTTTGGCCCTGGTAGCATCTCACTGGCTTCTCTCTGGTCAGCTCCCTCCAAATGATTCCTCTAATCATCTTCATTTCCACTTCAGCCACGACCACCTTGAATATTCTCCATAACAAACTGTTCCCACTACACGTGAAGCTAAAGGACATACTGGATACACTACAGTGACTTGGAAAGCATAGTGAGAGCTTGTGTTAGAAAAAACACACCACAAATGAGCAAAGGCTCAAGAGGGAGATTTGAGCTGTTTGATGGCTCTTTTGCTTAAACCACTTATTTTTATATTAAGGCTTCATGAACAAAGGAAAAATGGAAATTGAAATGGTATGTTTTACACATCTTCTACATGGAGTCATTTCTTACTACTGTTCCTCAATTTTGGAAACAGAGTTTATTGTCAGGACATGCAAAATAGATAAAGAACTATTTAAAGAACTATTTGTTGAAGTAGCTCCTCCAAAAACAAAGCTCTTGAGCTAAAAGGGTATCACTAGCCACATTCCTCAAGGAAGCTGGGTTTCTTCTGTAGAAGCCCTTGGCCTGAATAACAGACACTTATTTTCAGACTCTGGTTATGGTGGAAGGAGCTCCTAAGAGGAATAAGATGCCTGGTAGAATGAACGTAGGAGGCCCTGGTAAGACTTCATCTAGCACAGCACACTCCGTTCTGCTCTCCCTGCTTCACAAGCCAGGATTTGGAAGAACATAGACACTGTGAAGGGCTTCGAGGGGGAACGGGAGAGAGGCAGCCAACTCCACAAGTAGAGATGGAGAGAGCTTGGATTGTTTATTCCACAGATGAGAGGCTGGCAGGGCCTGTGGTTGCTTTCCTAGAAGCGCCTGCTGGAGGGGAGCTCCTTACCCCAGAAGACAATGCTGGCACAGGGATAAATGCCTGCAAATAATTCCGTCTGGAAACTACTCGAGAAGGGGGATTCTGCAACAGGCTTCCCATAGGACTCACAGGGGAAAACAGCTTAAACTTCTTCTCAGCAAGAGCCTGCTGTTTTTATGAATGTACCATAGCACAAGTGTGTTAGTTGTGCAAGCACAAGTGAGGTCAGGCTTGTAGGAAAAGGCAACATTTTTTTAATTAGGCAGTTGTCACGAGTGGAAAAAATGAACAAAGTGTTCAGGTAGACAAGCCTTTCTTCAAGGCGTTTTATAACATTAGAGTATCATGTATGAGTATGAATATGGGTCTGAGGTAGGTAGGATACTGTGCAGTTTTATCCTTCCCATCTGTATACTGTGTCTTCCTACTGGTGTCAGGACATTGTATGCTAATGTTACATGCCAGCAATAAGAATTATTGCTTTCCTTTTCATGCATACCTTTTTTTTTAATGCAAAATCACCAGAAGTGACATTTGCAACTCTATAATTAATGCAAGTAGGAATTTTTAATGTCCCATACTGGCACGTCCCATATGCTTCACCCTGTTTACATCCCCGCTGCGAGTAGGAGAGCTGCCCATCGCCTGCTCTGTGCAGTGCAGCATTTCAGTGCACCCATCACCCTGGTGTCTTCACTTCTTTATTGTAGTATCTGCATATCTCTGCAGTGATACTTTGGTCGTGTGCCAGGCAGAGCTCTCACTCAGAGCACCGGGAGCTCTGCCATACCCCACTGGAAATGGTGCCTTCCGTCCGCCTTGCTCCAAATCAGAAAGCATCGTGGAAAATTTTTAGAAGGGATAAGGATGTAACTTGCTTTGAGTGGGAACCTCCAAATTTCAAATCATTCATGGTTAATGGATGCACTGAAGGAAAAGAATTCTCAGTTCCTCCAAAGTGCAGTGTGATTTTTGCATTGCTGTAACTATCATATGAAGCTGTATGCTGAATAAATACAGTGTGGGCACAGCAAGTCATGATTTAATCTTACTAAGTTGTCATGTTTATATCATTAAATTATTAGTCATGATTAAATCCTACAAAGCTCTGCACTGCAGCAACGCGCGTGAGACCAGCTAGGGCTTATCTCCACCTTGGACATATCCATCTGCTCCCGTCACCTACAATAAAAGTATATTCCAGGTATCCAGCAAGAGAGGTTGCTACTGATGTGGGGTACAACTACTGGAATAATGCTGTCATCCAGATTTACAGTAAATTGGGGTTGCCTTTCATTTAAAAAAAAAAAAAAAGATATACTGCTCTTATTCCTGCTATCAAGCAAAAATGTTTTTCTGATGTTTTTCTGAGGTGGCATATTTAATTTTTAAGTAAAAACCCACGGTTTTTCTTTTTTCCCAAAGCAGTGGCCCTTATTGCCTGGCAGTGTTTGTGTTTGGCGGGTGAACAGTGACATCTGCTGGGTATATCCTGGGGAAGAGGTGTGGGTGCATTAGGGCACCCAGCGCCCACAGGGTCCCGTCCATCCCTTCCTCTACCCCTTCATCCAGGACCAAAGGAGCTCTGCTACCTGCCAGTGTCTTTATTAGGTGCATGCAATTCATACAAGCCTATGCAATAATTACCCAACTATAATTAATGAGGTGGATATAGCAGATAGTTGTCATCCTAATATGCAGTGGAATTTTATCTACTATTTCTATTATTTTTTTTCAAATGCTAAAGGTTTCTTTGTTCACCCTGTAGCATAGGGTGATGTAGCAGCAAATAAATTGCCCCTCACACCGCAGCTGAGTGATCAGCACTGTCGTCCACCCTTCCCTCTGCATGTTCTTCATCTCTTTCCCACTCTCTCTTTTCTCCTCTACCTCCCCTTTTATTATAACATCTTTACAACCTTATCTGAACCTTACCAGGCCTTATCTGAAAGTGCAATGTCCCAGCGGAAGAGCTGGCAGTTGCTCACCATGTGAGTAGGTACTTCCACTCATTGGGGTGCCTCTTCAGCCCAGGCACTGCTTAAATAAGGAGCAAAGTGTTTTGGATGCCCTGGATAAATGGCAGCATATTGCACTGATCAACTACTCCTTACAATTTGCTCCTTAGAAAAAAACTTTGCAGTAGGAAAAGTTATAAAGCACTATTGCACTACTTTGGACATAGCACTGCTCTTGATGTGTGCTTTCTGTTTGTTTGTTTTCGCTTTTTTGAGGTTTTAGCTTACTTATCTATACAGCTCACATATATATATATATATATAAACATATATTTAGCTCACATATACATATATATAAAACATATATATTTCATTAAGGTAAAACTACATATATACAAGATCAAGACTCACAACTTGCTCTGCATATACATGTTCAGAATGATTTTCCCTCCCCATGTCATTAGGCACTGCTTTTCCATTCCGCAGAGATTTATTGTTTAGAGTACTTAGGTATAATAATAATGTTTATGCTTCAGTCTTATTGAGGCTAAATACAAAGCATGAATTTTAAATAACAGTTATTTGGTGATGGTGGCTCTGAATGATTCCAAGACTTGTATTCTTGTGACTTTAGGATGGGATTGTGTAAGAACAGCTTGGTTCATGACTTGCCGTAAGCCAAGGTTGAAGAAAGAAGTGGAGATCTTCACTTTTGCAAAATATTTTTGGGGGAAGGCTACAGAAGAAGGGCTGCAACAAGGCAAACACCGCAAGGTGGGGGAAGAGCAGGAGGGTTGGACTAGATGATCTCTAGAGGTCCCATCCAACCTCAACCACCCCATGATTCTGTGAAAACTTCAAAGCAAATGCAATGCACATGAACCGTAAATCTGTGACAGGAGCTTGAGAGAGGCAGAGAGATGGAGAGAGAGGACTGCACTGGAGACACTGGTGAAGCAAAGAAACACAGAAATAGGGACCATTTCTAAAAGCACATTTTTATTTTCTTGTGAAACTAAAGTGGAAAGGTAACATGGTGCATTTCTGAAACATGGTATGTAACCAGGAGTAAATGATTCTCCAGTCTTCTGTCATTCTTTTATGCTGAGAGTTCCTGAAGAGACAGGGCCATCTCCAGGTTACATTGTGAAAGGAGCAGTATATCATGACCATGATCTATTTTATGTTTTGCATTGGTATAGCTGAGGTCCAGAAACTAAGGAATAAAATAATATTTGCTGGAATTGTTACAGTCTCTCTCTACTTGATTTTCTCAGAGTTATTCTGCTGCTGATAAGCACTCAAGAGAATGGCTGGCTGAAGTAAAAGCTCAAAGCCTTTTTTAAATTCATGAGTGCTATATTCACACGGAGTCTCCAGATAGGTAGTTACTTCCATACTAAGAATATGTTGTCCCCTGAGTATTGTCCATATTAGAAGCTCAATAAGAGAGCTGCTGCGGACACTTTCATTGCTCCAGAGGGGTTACACTCTCCCAGATCACTGCAATAAATAGTGCAAAACAAGCCTGGAAGCTACCAAAATAAAAGTTCTGTGGTATTTGCAGCTAGCACATCACTGGTACAGCACTTCTGTGCTTTTCACAGCTGTAAGGATCTCCACATTACTTCTTGGTATACTACACTGAGCACTGCTGTCCTCTGAAATTTATCATCCCCCAAGAAGAGCTTAGACAGGCTTGATAATGAGTTACAGTGGCTTGTTCCCACTGTGGCAACTGCTATTAGAAGTGTTAACCCTGTCCAAGTGCACTCGATAAGGGGGGATAAGAAAGGTAATGACAACATATAAGGTCAAGTGTAGCTCTTGCAGTATTTCATTTACTCCCTTTTCTCGGCTCTGTAGATTCCCTTCACAAGGGAAGAGCCCAAGTCAAAGGGTATTTCCTTTCTTCAAAGTGAGTAGTGACTCTCCGTGAACTGGTTATTCCACTGTTAAAATCCAGGCTTCTTTTCTTCCTTTAAACTATGGGGTCAACATGGAGAAAAGGTACTGAAGCAGTAGCAAACATTTTCCATTTTCTTCTTGATATAACTTCTGAAGAAACAGCAAGCAAAATGATTTTTCTTTTTATTTTGCCTCTACAATCTGATAACCTTTTTACCAGTGATGAGCTTCTAGCCCAAAGAACAGGAAGGAAATAGAAGGGAAAGTGAAAGCAAGGAATAAGTTTAAGTTCTCAGCCTTTAGGACCTCTTGAAGGTCTAAAATGCCTTGTGTGAGCACTGGGAAGTCTTACTGATCTTTGAGCCACTATCAAATACTCATTTTCTTCATATTCTCCTTTCATCTTCAGGACTTCCTCAGCAACCATGTAGGCTAGGCTTCATACCTTAGAATGAGACAACAGATACTCAGGTATTTGGTTTTTTGATAGGGCCTCCAATCAGACCAAGGAGTTTTTAAAAACCACCAAGAGTGAAAAATGGACAGCTTTTGTTTTCTTTAAGACAGGAAGATTGCATGTTTTGATGAAAGGGCTGAAAAGAAATAGAAGCTTCCAACAGCCTCTTTTCATCATGTCCCAGGAGAAAAGCCAAAGCAAACCATAAAGGAGAAATAATCCTGGAATCTCAGCAAATAACTGAAAGAATAATAGTCCCTGTGTAAAGCTGGGCTTCTTCCATCACCTCCAGTGAGGAGCCATCACCTCCTCACTAAGAGATTGCATGACTCCACATGCAGCAGTAAGAGTAGGCTTCAAAACCACCTCGGCTCCTGGTACCCAGTATTGATTGCAAAGCCCTTTTGGGATCACAGGAATTTTCATGGGTAAATCCGTGAGCATTTTGTTTCTGCTGCATCCAACCAGTTCAATAGGTATGTTCATCTTCCAGTGCTAATGAGCAGATGGCACTTAGGTGGGGAAACACTCCTGTTGTGACAGCCTATATGCTTTTCAACAGCTTTCTTAAGATGTGATGCAGGGTGATAGGGAGCAGAAGAGGGGAAAGACTATCAAGTTAAAGGCAAAAACATATGTATAAATGTGAGTTGTGGCTATCTGTACAGAGACAAACAACATGGGTTTGTGATTATCTGCCTTCCTCTACTCACACTCAGGTGTTCAAGTACAGTCATATATAGTGAGTTTGGATATCCCAAGTCTTTCCAGCTCTGCAGCCGTCTCCCATTCTTCCTGCGCAATCATGTCATGGATATGATTAATTTATATCCTTAACAGAGTCAGGATGTGGGAGAGAAGCAGCCGATGGGCACTCCTCAAGGAGTGTTTTTATTCTCAAGGAATATAATATTAGCTAGAAGTATGCACTTTATAATCCTGCCTATTATTAGTAGTGAGTGATCAGTTCCACAACCAAGAGAACAAAAAGAAAATGCAGGAAAATTGTATTTGAGTATACCATCAACATGATAAAGATGAAAATTTTAGTCTGTTAATTATATCATCCTTTTGATGAATGAAGTAAGCACTTTATCATAAGTAAAGTAATTCTTCTGTCTTTAACTACAGCTATTTGAAGGATAACCCCTTTTTAGAACCATTAGCCATTCATTGACAGTAGAAAGATTATTTTCATTTTGATAACAAATCTCTCATCACCAAAATATTACGAAAATTTATGTTTGATCAGTGCAATGTCATGAAATAAATTGAAAATAAAAACATTAAAAACTGGAATTAATCAGACCAAATAGCAGCTTTCTTTCAGGAAATTCTGCAAAGTTCAAAGCAAATGTAAGATAAGACACTTCTGTAATATCATTCATCAATTTCAAATTGGAATCACTGCCCTATAGATTGTGTGATCTTCTGCGAGGAGAAAAAAAAGGCTAATTTTGTATTGCATACAGTCAAAATATGTTGCATATTTTTCCCTTTTTTTCCCCTTGCAATCCAATAACAAGAGTTACTTTGTTTTAAGGAGAGAATGTGCTTATTCCAATTCAGGTATCTAAATCAGTGCAGATTGCATGATTTCTTACCAGTTTTGCAATTAGTTTACCAGTAAATTTTTAATGAGTAGCGAGATGGTTTTATTGTGGCTTTCTAAAAATGTTACATTCACGAAGCATGAAAGAAGACATTGTCTGTCTTACAACCTGATTTTTAAATAAATAATCTTTAAAAATATATTGGCATTACCATTCTTAGAGCTTGCCCTTTTCTTGGAGAAGCCAGCCTCATCAGGCTTATGTCAGGCAACTAATGAAATAAGGTTCAGGTGTCCTTGCCTAGATAATACTATAATATTTTAGCTAACACGTTCAGTATGTTTTTAAAGTACATTTTGAACCTATTTAGAAAATCCAGAAGATAAAGTATATCATCAAAGCAACATATAGTAATAGAAAATTCAGTGATGTTACCTTTAGGATTGCTGCTGGAATCATGTTTGGATGAAGGCCAAGTGACAATAATACTACAGTGACCAAAAAAATCTCCGGAATCAGTATAGCAATTTTAGGCCTGAATTCCTATTTTACAGGTGGCTCCACTTTAAGATCTAGACATTGAACATGGCAACGACTGGAAAGCACTCGTGTATGAAAGGAGAACTGTCTTTGCCATTAATCAAGTAAGGAAGAGAAAGGATATGGCATTTTAAATTCACAAAGGTGTCAATGGAAAGGCTTATACCTTGGCTTATTTATATATATATAGTAGAAATATTAGTAGTAGTAGTGAATTGTGTATCCTTGTTTAATGTTAACTGTTCAAAATTTAGTCTTGCAAGCTTCTGGATTAGCTCTTGTGTATGTTATATACTCTGAAAATTGTTTGGTTTTAACCAAAAAGAGAAGTTCAACCTGGACTTTACAATAATTCATCCTGAAAAACAATATCTCTGAGGCTTTGGTCCATTTAGCCAATAGACTTTATTGTATTCCCAAGCTTGCTTTCCTCATCTTTCAAAAGTAAAATAAAATAAAATAGCAAATAGCTTCATGAATTTTTCAAAATATATGAATATATTTTCATCTAGCAAAAAGGAATTTTCACATACTCCTCTCGAGTTGGAACGATAAAATGGAACGATAAATTGGAACAATAAAATGGTTGCATTCAAACAGAAAGTTCACAAATCTCAGCAGTCCCACGGTTGACTAGAGGTGCAAACTGTGCCATTTGGGGCATCCCACAAGAAGAGAAAGCGCAGAGATAAGCAGTGCCAGTCAATAATAGTCTTGGGGAGGAAAGAGAAATATTTGCCTGTCCCTGTCTCTGCTTCCTGACCTCGCACGTCCCTGTGAACATTCACCCTGTATTTACAGCCACTGCTCTCTATTCCTTCTGCTTCATGTGTAGTGCTGAGTGGATGGGCTAGTACAGCAAGGTGCACCTGAGTAGCAGCACTGAGAACATGAGACATTGAAGAGCTGGGGCCTGGACTCTGCTCCCAGATCAGCTACATCAAAAGTAATCTCTTCACTGCAAAAGAAGCAAGAGCAAAAGAAGCGAAGGGCAAAATTAAGCTCTTCACTGCCCACTGCTGTTGCCTGAAGAATGAATGTTCTTCAGGCAACGACAGCCCCCAGGAGCACTCTTGGTGGTCAACATGGATGTGACCACATCAGCTCTGGTTCTCTCCTCTCACCACCCTCTGCCTTCCTCCAACAGCATTTTAACCCTCAAGCACTCCCACAGCGTTCATTCCCACAGCTCCACGCATGAAACCCGTTTCCCTTATTTCATGCCATTAGGACATTGTTGTGGTGAGTTAGAGCACAGCCTTTGGCTTATTTTGGAGACTTCAAACTCAAAAGGTCACATAGAGTAATAATAATAGTAATAATAATGATGATGATAAATAGAAATAAGAATAGGTATAAGAACAGCAGTGAGAGAGTCATAGGGACACCACGTGAAACCCCAACCAGGAGCTGAGTGCTGTGTTGTGGAGATGCAGCCAGCCTGCCCCATAGAATGTCAACCCCAAGGTCTGTGAACAGGGCTGCTTAGCATAGCGTGGGCAGTGATGGGGAGATTCCCTCCTGGGGTGGCATCTAATATATATGTATTATATATATACACCCTCCTCGGGTATACATTTAATCATTTTGCTGTAGACTACTTCATTACCTGTGTCATAAAGGGCACAGGGCAGGTGCTGTTCTCTGGTCCTGGAGTCCAAAGGCACAGCATAGCTCCCCATGCGGCTGAGCTCCCCTCATCCCCAAAACACAGAATCACAGAATCACAGAATCTATAAGGTTGGAAGGGACCTCTAGATATCATCTAGTCCAACCTTCCCGCTCCAGC
>JAUBOD010000140.1:4637012-4650057 GCA_032353885.1 Nothura maculosa
AGAGTTAAAAAACATACTAAGGCCCTGCCCATGCTGGGCAGTGCATTCAGGCAAATACCTTGCAGGTAAAAAAAAAAGTATGCACTGATATAACTATAGGCTTCATACCGCACATAGGGGGATACTCAGGCATCCTTCTTTCTGACATTTTCTTGAGAGTCTTTTAGGTGACTTGGTAGTCAGAAGAACGTTTCTGTTAGTTGGTTGCTTGTGTCAGGCTCAATTTGATTTTGCCTTGAATGTGTAATCTCATCCCTGACCTGCTGCTTATGTACTATCCTTTTCCCACTACAAAAGGATTCTCATTAATATACATAAAATAGGCCATACATATATTTGAAAAAGCATTAAACTTCTGCTCTAACCTGTGTCCACATTTCATTTTTCGCTTTGGCAGATTTTTTTTATCAGCTTTTAGATTCACTGTATTTTCAATATAAATGAAGTGCTTAATAGTCACCAGACAGGACAGAACTTGCTACATTTTGAAATAGCAGTTTGCTTGCGTGCTTAAGAGCATTTGGCTCTGTGCTTTGTGTCTAACCAACAACGCACCTAGGTGAGT
Source organism: Nothura maculosa (assembly GCA_032353885.1). Classification (NCBI taxonomy): domain Eukaryota; kingdom Metazoa; phylum Chordata; class Aves; order Tinamiformes; family Tinamidae; genus Nothura; species Nothura maculosa. Next base: position 4,637,578 of record JAUBOD010000140.1, read on the forward strand.
TGCCATTGGATAGTGACTTAATCCCTGTCATGTTTAATCACTACGCTAAAAGATTTAAAGACTAACGTTAAAGACCATTCAATTCGGGCTCCATAGATGGAGCTGGGAAGCGGCATTTGCTTTGCATGGTCAAAACCCATGTCAGATGTTTAAGAGTCAGTCAGGAGACGTGAGAAAGATTTGCTTTCTCTATAACCCGCCCCCGTGGCTCAGACATCTGCTCTGATGCCCTCTGACCTACTGTAAGTTTTACATACAGGGTGTTACTTGCCCCATTTCCTTCAATAACTGTCACGGGCAATTAGCTGCAAGCCACTTCTGCGCTGTTTGAAACCAATCACAGAGTTGTTACTCCAGGGAACGCACGGGAAGCCTCTGCAGTGAAGATGGCTCCTCCATTCCCCAGTGCAAAAGACACAAGGGCCCTGATCCACATTCCCTGAGGAATTCAGCCCCAATAACGTAAACTCTCCTGCTTGAAATGCACGTTGTTTCTGCATCTCATGGCTAGCAGCAGTAGCCAGGGCTGTTTCTGTCTGTCCAATTGGTTGTAAAGTGAGAAGCCTCTCTTGGAGGTGTGGACTTTGCTATAATTCTCCAAGTGCTGTTAGGATGTTTTTATCCGAGATCTCAGACAGCTGAGAAATACAGCCTGTGTGGAATGCAGCTGCACATCCAGGTTTGTCCCTTGGGACCCTGTTATTCCCATGCTGCATAAACTTCACTGCCTTCTAAATCCTCATTCCTCAGGTCTAAATCAAGTAGTATACTATGACCTGTAAAAACACTTTTAACTTGGATCGTCTATATCTGCGAAAGCATCTGTCCCCATTTTCAACCCAGAAATCCATCAGCCAGAGGATTCTGACACTACACTCAAACTAAGGGGCAAATGCAATGCTTTCTGTGCTGTGTCCTACAGCTGCAGTCCCTCGCTGTCGAGGGACTGCTGGAGGTCACCATGGCTTCTTCCTTTGTTTGTTACCAGTTTTATTCCAGTAGGAACAACAGTAGGTCATGAGGTAGGAATGACACATGCCAGGTCTCCTTCTAACACGCCAGGATGCAGGCACCACAGCTCAGAGGGTCCTCTTGCTTCCCCAGTCAGATGCCTCAGTCTCGAGGAAGGACACAAATTCAAATACACCCCACTTGGCACAGACCATGTTTAAACTACTTCAGGAGTGGCTTTGAGGTTAATTAGCTGTTTAATCAGACCGTTTCCAAAATACCATATGGAGGAACAGAGAAGAAATGTTTTTCTGCAGTTGCCACTTTGCTAACTGGTGTGGTGATAGGCAACTTTGCTGTTCAGTTTGTGTGTGTATTACGTGTAAATGCATCTGGAGGTGGTAGAGAGATGCATAAAACAAAAGAACAAAATAATCAAGCTAGTTGGAATATTGATTTTAACCATATTCATCCAATATCTAGCTGCATTTGAGATGCCTCCCACTGAGTTAGGAAGAAACATAGACAACGTAAAGAACCTTCGCCAAGATACAGACTCTCCTTCATTGAAGTCATGAATTTTCATTCACATATGAAAAATCAGATTTCAGAACTCAGATTATGAGAAACTAGAACGTGTGTTTGGATTTACAGTACAATTTCTGTTCTTACAAGGAACTGAACAAGGCATTACTTGCATTATTGGCTTGTGCAGCCTTCTCAGTGAACGACATAAGCTGTCTGAAACCTTTCAGATTTCTTTCCAAAGTAGATAACAAATTAGCATTGTGCTATCCGTGTATATACTATGTGTATATTTGCTTTGTTTACAGGTAACTTAAATCTTTCACAGGTATTCCTACAGCAATCTGATTTCCAGATCCCAGAGCCTGTCACAAACTTTGAGGGAGCAACTCCCCTTCAGTAATCAACGTCTGCCTGATCCCATAGAGCAATTATAACTCTCCCTGATACTTTCCCTGCTACCCTGGGGTTTTTTGCTGCCCTCACTTCAAATGTTTGCACAGACACAAAACACTAATATCACACATCTTTCCATGCATCAAGTTTGCTCATGTGATTTAAAAAGAGAAAAAATAGTAGACCACGTAGTGATGTCTGCTCTCATAGAAGCTTTTTCAGAGAGGGGTCTGAAATTACTTCAGCAAACTAATTCCTTGTGAATGTCCATCCAGATTTACAGTGCCTCCATGTTCAATTCAATTCAACATTGAAAGTTCAATTTAGTTATTTATTACTATTTCCTTATTAAGTAAAAAAAATGGCCTTTGTCAAAGTTCTGCAATATCCCAATACAGGTAGGTATTAATATGTAAAAACAACCTTTTCAACTGTTACCCTTTATCATAAAGTTGGCTTGTTTCTCCATGCATTAATAAACATACACTCATGCAGAGATGCAAACAGAAAAGTTAAGGGGAAAAAAATGATTTCTTGATCAACCATGGCCAGCAACAGATATTTGCAGATGGGATAAATCATGATCTCTGTACTCATCAGAATAATTTGTTTGAGTAAGGCAAGAAGGACTTAGCCTATGGTGTTAGTGTAAATGTAAAATAAAGGAACTGGAACCGTTCAGTTCCAAGACAGCATTATTCATATGACTTGCACGTAGCCTTGCTTAAACAGAATGGCCTCATCCTGGGCTAACTACACGTTTTAATTTAAGAGAGAGGAAACTGAAATGTGAACATGGATGGAGAATCACTGGGTGTCAGTTTGTGAGCAGCCCTGCCTCACCACAAATATGTAGTGACCATGGAAGCATTTTCTGAGGAAACTTCTTCATGCAGTGCTGGTGTTCCTTGCTTATTTAAATGTCCAAATATTTGTGCATTGCCACAGTAAGACTGAGGATCACGGCTTCATTTGGTACAAATCGTCAGAGTTGACATCTAGTTCTGATTGTTTTGAAACTAATTTTGATATTGTTCTCAACTACCTCTGGTTCCTAATCTCACAGATTTGACATAACATGAGTTAGTTATGTCTTTAGTTAATAATTAAGTGTACGTCTCACAATACATTGTATTTCCAGGATTAAAAGGCATAAAGCTTTGGAAGTTACAAGCACTTAGTAGGTTATACAGCTCTTAAACAAGGATTCTGCGCTCTTTCAACTAAACCAAACCACAGTGTACTGAGGGCACAGATTTTCTAGTGTGTCTCTTGCTTTCAGGCCCAACAGGCGTGTTTTTATGTGAAAAAAAAATTTTGTTTAGCTAAACAGTGAAGAGAATAACATTGTAAAAATGGGATGAACCAAAACAACAAACTGAAAATGGAAGGATGTTCATTTTAGAAAATAACATGCCAGTCTTGGAAACACCACTGTAGATATTTTAATGAAAGATAAATCCCAATCTTAAGCAAGGTATTTTATCACACTTCCCCTCCTTCTGAGAGACCTAAGCAATTTCCTCTTGTTTCACTGTTAACTTCAGGTTGGAGGGGGTAACTTGTACTTGGAAGAAAATGTTATCATTCCAGTATGAGCACTCACAGTGTGGAGTGAATCACAAAAAAAGGCAACTCAGGTTCACCAACAGACTAATAAGAGCTTACTGGACCTTTGCACCTCCTTCATGGTCATTATGGGTACAAGTTTGTTATAACAGACAAGCATCATGTCTGGCTCATATAGCAAGAAAATGAAAAACAGCAGAAGGCACAGAGATGATGGAATCTACATTATATAAGAGACTTACCAGTAAAGTGATGCCTTGTGAATGCTCAGCCAGATGTATAGTGTTTCTTTGTCTGTAATGACATCAATTTTCATCAATTTGGAAGTGTGTAATGACATTAATTTTCAATATCCTCTCCAGACGGGTGAGGATTCCAGATGTGGGACTACTTAAATCCCCTGCCACTTATGGGAAGGTCTATACTCTCTCACCTGGTGCTTTGTTTTGCAAAAGCAATATCAGCTCAACCTTCTGGGGTTACAGGATAACCCTCAGGCACCAAGTCATATCTGCTCTGTGATTTCTTTATATTTCCTTCCATAATTGTAAGCCTGCCGAGGAACCTGTGAGCTTACAAATGAAAACCAACATGAAGTCACAAATAACCGTTATCATATCTGTTCAAAATTGCTGCTCATGTGCCCTAAGACCACTTTATACCTTCTCCATGCATATTATGAAGTGGCTGGTTTGTTAAGCAGAATAAGCTACATCTATCATTATATGCCGACAATAAGGGATCATTGTAGGTTTGTAACTAAACTCGTTCACAGGAACTATCCAGTCTACAGCAACACAAGAGTTTGGTCACAAGTTCAGTCTTTGCCTTATAAGGAAAATAAAATCAGCATTTCACAGTTTATATAGGATAAATAGCAGTATAAAAATCACCATGGAAAGCTGTTTCATACATAAGACTTTCTGAGAAACAAGAGAATGAAGAACCTGTTTGAAAACATATTTATTTTTAGTTCAAATGGGTTCGGCATCCTGACAAACCAGCCATCCCGTGTGAAAGAGAAAAGCAGTAGTAACGAGGAGCTCTGAAACACCTTGGTAAAATTCCAAGGCCTGTTTCCATTCCAAGGGCCAAACCTTCCCGTCCTTATTCAGGCAAATCTGCCCTTTACTTTAACTGAGCCCTCCCTTGTCAGGTAGGATATCACTTTCTCTTACCTATTCAGCATGTCAAACAGAAAATACCATTTGTTAATATTACAAAATGTAATTAAGAGAGGAAAGTCAGGAAAGCAAAACCAGGAATGCAAAAAGCCCCCTTACTAATAGGTCTATGTTTGGGGAGTGGCATATAGAAATGTAAGGGCTAGATAATCAATGTTTTTCCATCCATCTATTGAATGCACTTGTCTGCTACATAATGACCTAGATGGTCTCTTCTGATATATATGTGTTAAAAGAGAGTCCAGGGGATATCTGAGCTCCTAGGTCAAGTGTGGGACATGGCTGAATCCCTATGCCATATGGGATAGTAGTTTCTATAGAAAGGCAATTCAAGCACGTGGGTCAGACGCAGCCTGCAACCCACTCCACTTGGACTCCAAGCATAACACAACGTCCAAGGGATACCTATTTGGAGTTATAAATGAATGTTTTCATCCTCTTCTCCTCAGCTGCACTCTCTAGATGGTCAATATTTCAAAGCCCTCCTCCCTCTAACACTTCATGAAAGTAGGGCAGGAGCAAAACTCAATACACAAGAACCATATTTCCACTGAACACCAAAGCCAGGCAATTCACAGTGGGGCAAGGTGTGTCAGGCAGCTTAAATATTCCTTATTCTCCCTCATTCCCTCTTATTTCTGGGTTTTTGTTTTTGTTTTTGTTTTTTTTTTTTTTGCCTGTAAGGGGCAAGCATGATGTGATCCATTATGTTTATATAGTGATCAATAAAAATGTGGTAACTTGCATCATCTACCTTTCGGGTAAGGACACATCACAAGTAGGGCCCACTGGCTAAAAGAGACTAAATCTGCTATAGCCATTGCTGCAACCCTTGAGGAAAAGCTCGAGGAAAATGAGAAATGAGTAACTCTGCTGAGGGAAGGAGGAGAGCTGGGTTTCTCACTCACATCCTCTGACATCTCAGCTAAGGGAAGTTTGAGCTGGGGATGATGCCGTTTTTCCTCATCCTAAATGTGGTTTAGTTTTCAAGCAAGCAGCTTTCAAGAGCTGTTTCCTTTACAAATCAAAACCTCACCAAACGACAGAATTACTAACAAAGTTGTCAAATAACAATGGCTGTGGAAAGTTGCTCATTGTGTGCTAATTACATGAGCCTTCAACTTTACACTTATACTCAGATGACCTTTTAGAAATCATTTATTAACTAGATAGCTGCTCAGATTTGACTAAGCACAGATAGCTGCTTAGATTTGATTTCCACAAAGTGTCACAACACTGCTGTTAATCAAACCACGTTTTGTACTCAAGGATTGAGCTGCTTTTTAACAAAACGCCAAAAGAAAGCAAAACTATAAATCAAACTTGTCACCCTCTAGTATAACCCAAAGATACAGTGAGTTTTGGGCAGCATATAAGTTCCTCTTGGAAAAACAGTGTCTCATCCTAGCAGTAGTATTACCATTTGGGCATTGAGTGGTCTCTCATTGTAGAAACACATGGGCTGTGTTTGTGCTGGGGTTGCTTGTCAGAGTGTTTTTTAGGCAGATACCTGCACCCTTCCAAGCATTATCAAGCACATCTCAGAGTCATTTCACTCTGCTCAACATGCCACACTTCTATTTATACATATATAGGAAAAATAATTCAGGCTTGTGACCAGAAAAGCAGCTATGTTGGGTCAGGCTTCTCTTTTATAACAGTTCACCCCAACTTGCCTTGCTCTGTGATGCAAGCCAGGTTTCAGCCATGAGCTGCAGGGTGTACCAAGGCTCACCATAAAATCCCACAGCAAACATGGGAAAAGCTGCTATGCGTCTGTCAGACTAAAGCAACTGCTCAAGGCTTCTTTCTGAAACTGGACAGCAATAGGTTGTAAATGCAGAGAAGAGGCTGATATAGCACAGAGTGGAAAAACACAGGAAGAGAAAATGGGCTCCAAATGCCTGCAGTGACGGCACCATCATAGTACAAAATAGGAAAGGAGACAGAGTAGAAAAAAATATATATCTGTGTGTGTGTATGTATATAATGAGCTGGGAAGCTGCAGTGAAGCCCAAGCCTACGTCTCACAGAAGAGCAGAGCTGTCCCCAGTCTGCCCTTTCAAGAAGACATGGTGAGGTGAGCGGAAGGCCGGGCTAGCACAAAGCTGGCACCTGGGACTCCAAGATAAGACATGAACATGAGGTGCTTCCCCTTCCATCCTTGTCCTCTGCAACAGTGCAGAGGCCACTGTGCCGCGGGAAGGGCTGCGGGAAGCGGCCTCTCCCCTGGCAAGCTCATTGCACCAGAACAGCAGGAAACCTCCCTGGGCTCGCAAGGAGGAACTGAGACCCAGGCACCTGACCAAGATCAGTTTCCGTGCCAGAAGTGGGAAGTGCTTTGAGACACTGTGGATCTCCAAGCCATCATTTCACCAGGAAATCAGCTGGTCTCCTTGTGTGAGGAATGGGGAGAAGCCTATGGAAAAATCCAGTTCTCTATGGTAGCTCAGGTTCGAAAATGAAATACTGGAAATCATTCTTGGTGGTAATGTTCACTCATCATTCATCACCTTTCCCTTTCCCCTTGGGGAACGAGATCTGACAGAGTGAATGTAGAGCTTAGTCACGGAATCAGGTAAACCTAGGTGCTGCTTGTATTTATTGGAGGGAATAATGTTATAATGTGAAATCATGTATGGGCCATTTCTGAAAGACTTAGAGAAGTTAGCTGTTAGTTGCTCCACTTGCTTTAGTCCTATCTGATCCTACTTATAGTTTTACCATAGCTATCTGTACAAGCAGGGTCATGTTCTCTATACACAGCAAATGGCTGAGCAGTCAGAAAGGATAAGATGGGTTATAAGACCTTTTGGGGGCATGTTACCAATGACATTAAACTAGTTAACTCCTCATCATAATGCATCATGGCAAGATGGAGAGAAAAGGTTCCAGACGATGTCCCCTTCGAGTGCAACTGCACTAGGTGCTCAGCCTCAAAGCATCTTGCTTGCCTGCCAGAACCTGGCCATGAGCCTCAGTGTCCACCACGCTGTCCTAGCTCCATCTCCTGCTAAGGTTCATCTCTGCCAAGGTTCACACTGCTTTAAGCCAACTGACTTGCAATCCATTATAGGAGACTGCCAGGAAAACCGCAGGGTTAAGAGCTCAAGTCTCCCTGTCCACATGGAAAATCAGCAGGTATTAGCCAAGAGCGTTATCCCCACTGATATTTTTTTTTCTAAGAAAGAAGTCAGATCTCCTCTCCTTACTTTCTACACTCCTATAATCACCACTTAGTATGTACAGGTGTTTTTTACCTCCCCATTACCAAGCTTAAGCTGTAACCCTCAAGGTTTCATTACATGGTTGGCCATCTTCCTGCCTTTCCTCATCTCCCCTTCCTCATCTTCTTCCCTTTCCTCATCATTTTATCTGCAAAGGGAGGCCTGAAAGGTTCAGCTACCACCACCCCATGCCACTTGGCTCCCAAATGCTCATGCAACTTCAGTGTACTCTTTCTGTCTAAAGAGGATAAGCTAAGGTAGATTGCTCATGAAAAGATACCTGTCATCTAAGGGGTTACATCTGCAGAATTTCAAGAGCTAATTTTCACTTTGATAATTCTTGGAAATAGAGAAAAGTATTACCATGTCTTTTATATTTGTGTTTTTCACATGAAACGAGGACAAGACATGCAGTGTTTACTGAGACATCTCCAGAGGAAACTATTTTCTTCTGCGAAGCTCTGAAGTGAAACATCCACAGCTACTGAAAGTCATACGCAACAGACTTGGCTCACTATAGCACTTCTCCAACACTACAAATAAATTGTGAATTGGGCTGGGAATTCTATTTACAATGTCCTTTTCCACCCTCTGAAACCACTGTCTATTTCCTGTAACTTGTGTACCAGAAGGAATTTGTGTCTGTTCTCTTTCAGCAGTTAAAAAAGTCACTTGCTCCCAACTATTCAGATGCTAAGACGAGTTTTTCTGCAGGGCTTCTGCTTAGTGATCGGGATCTTAACTTTAATTGTTGATTTTTGTTTAACTCGGCATTACTCCAATCATATAATTGAAGCACAGCACTGGAGTCTGTATTAAGGAGATTATCACTGCAAAGACTGTAGTCGAACCACTTGCTGTCCTCAGCTGCAATTCACGCCCATGCCCTGGAGCTGCGGTAGGGATTAGTGAGGAAGATGGGAGTGGTGCCTTTTGCCCAGCAAATCCCAATCAGATTGCTCCAAATGCAGAGGCTGCTCAGCTGAGCAGATCCAGTTGCATCCCAGCAGCTGGTTATACCAGTGTGAAGGAGCTAAAAACACTCAAGGCAGCAAAAGCATTTCTATGCCACAACATCTGAGCACTTTAGAATATGTAAACTACTTGCACGAAGCAGGCAGGACACTTATCTCTTCTGTAACAGAAACATCAAGGGCCATGCTTCATCTATGGCGAGTCAAGCTACTCCGGTTCCAAAAAAGCTGCAAACGTACAAGGCAAAAGCTCAAACTGATTTAGTGTCTCCTCAACAATAGCAATTTATCCCTGGCAGAATTAAAGGGAAATTCATCATGGAGCTTAGTCAACCATGCCCTACTGCTATGCAGCAATTTGCTCTGGGTATATTCCTTAATGGATCACTCTTCACATATCCAGAGCCAGGAGTGTTATCCTCACCTTCTTAAAAGAGAAGCAAGATCGAGTCTTTTCAACCCACATCCTCTTCAGAGAACTTTCCTTCCCTTTGGGTCCAGTCCATACAACACACACAACCCTCCATTCACAGCATACATATCAGCTGGATCCATTCCTGCATCTTTCCCCCATCTACTATCATTTGTCTTCCTCACATTGCGATATATGGATTCAGAGATGTTTCTCTTGCTTGCTTTTTCAGAGGAAACTCTGGGACATTTACAAGCAATATTGCTTCAGGACAGTGACAGGCCATGACCTGACCAATCTAGGACAAGATTGCTAGGAAGCAATAGTTCCAAGGAAAATAAATAAATAAATAAATAATATTCTGGGTGGGGGAAAAAATGAGGCTAAATGAACTTTTAGGAACTATTAGGAAAGAAAAAGGAGAAAAAACACCATGATTATATGCATATCCATACTGTCTTGGCTATTTGGAGTGGTTCTGGCCCTTCCTGCTGTCAGGATGCATGTGACCACAAAGAGGATCAAAGATCTTTAATAAAGTAACGCAAAGAGCTTCCATACAATCACAGACCGGAGCAGCTTCCAGCAAGGACTTTAGGAGCATCACCTAAAAAAAAAGCAGAGATAAAATTACGAAGGTCAAAGCTAGGCTGCAGTTGAAATCAGTGAGGAATGTGAAAGACAAGAAGGGACATTGGAACTACAATAGCAGCAAAAGGAGGGTCAAGGAAACTGGGCTGGTGTCCAGTGGGACAGAGCATATAGTGACAAAGGACTTGGAGAGGACAGGGCCATCTTTACTGGCCAGGTGTCTGCCAGGGCTCCCAGGTCTCTCTATGCCTGCTAGTAACATCTAGATGAGAAAGCTGCTCACACAAGAGAAGACGATGAAATCAGGGAGTACTTAGATAAAGTGGGGTCTGCAGGTTCTCTAGATCAGGTGGGCTGGCTCTCCCCAGTGTGCATAGTGAGCTGGCCAACGTCACTGCAAGGCCGCTTTCTATCACCTCTGAAAGGGAATGTGATTCCTGATGACTGGAGAAAGGAAAAAGTCTGGAGAATACCAGGCTCATCTGCTTCACCTCAGATCCCGGGAGGTTATTACTGGCCTCAATAAGAAGCTGATGAGGAGCAGCCACTATGGATTTGGAGCAGCTCTGTCAGTGGGCGAGGGGACAGCACAGGACGTTGCTTTCTTGGGCCTGTGACACGATTCCCTATAGCATCCTTATAGAAAAGCAGGAGATCAGCACTGCACATGTGGGGTCTGCCACAGAGCAGTGGAAAAGTAGATAGAGATTTGCATCTTCTAGACATAGTTTTTGGCACATTATTATTTCTAGGGACACAGGAAGGCTCAAGGCAGAATAAACTTTGCCCTAAATCTGAAATTTTAATGCATCCAAGTTGGCAGGTTTTGCTATTGTGTGGGAGGGAGCCTCCAGATATACAAGAGTTTGTGTTCATTTCAGTGCTTATTTTTGGATGTGTATCCGGGGTTAATGCCTATCCGTGCGCACCACACTAGACTATTTCACTCAGCCTTAACATTTCAGTTATGTCCAGCCACCATATTCTCCGACTACTAGAACTGCATGCACAGATTTGTAATTCCATAGATTTTAAGTCCACTGACCTTACCAGCTCTTACCCTGCAATATACACAATAGTTTTTCTTTTTAGAATTGTGCTAAAATTGCCCTGTATTCGTGTCTTAGGAATTCTTAGAAACTCAAACAGATGACTGTATAAAATTCTTACAGATCTTAAAGATATATTTCCTGGCCTAGAGTGAATAATTGATTTCAGCACCAGAGTTTTGCGAATGTATTTTTATATTTTATGACTTATGATTGTAACAGCTTATTCTGTTAAATACCCTCCGATTCTGCCAATTCCACCAAGCAGTTTCTTGCTCTATGCCTCCCAGGCCCGTTTTTGCTTTCTGGAATCTATGTATTTATATGCTGTTGTTACATATTAAGCCTCCCTGTACATAAACCTTTGCGATTCAGGTGTGGAACCACCAATGGCTCCAACAGCACCAGGCTCCTGGCACCCTGAGCACACCCTGGCGCTGCTCCATGCCCTTCCAACCGGCAGCGTGGGCAAGGGCGGCAAGATCCTCGCCACACCCCAGGAAACCATCTGGCCCCGCTCTCCCCTTCCTATCCATAGTGCCGGCTGCCGTAGGGACGGCCTTGCCCGGCCTGGGGCGCCTCGGCCGGTGACGGCAGCGACATATGGGCCGTGCTGCTGACGGGTTTCCAAAGGTCACGGGCCATTCCCCTTCCTGCGCTCCTGCCTGGCGCGCTGCCCGCATCGAACTTGATGAAATGCAGCAAAGGCGCCCGGCCGATCCATCAGATCCTGGTGATGGGAGTCAGCTGGGGGAAATCACCGGGGAATTACGAGGCTTTTGTTAAAGCTGCTGTGTGCCTCGCTGCACGGCCAACCCTCAGCTAAGGCTGCGTGTGCGGCCATAGGTGTGCGGTGTACGCGTTGCATATAGACGGGTGCATACGCCACATGCATGTGTAAGCATTCATGTAAAGGTGTATTTGCACATCACCACATGCATACATACATATATATATACATATAGGCATTTGTATACGCACGCGTGTGCCTGTGCGAGCAGGCACGTGCGTGCCAGCACGTGCGCACATACAGATGTGTGCACATGCCTGTGAATGATTACTTCACATGTATGTACCGTGGCCGTGGCCGTGACCCGCAGGCACGTGCGGGGGCAGCAGCGCCGCAAAGGGCGCCCTTGTGTGTCCCTGTGTAACGGCCGCCGCCAACGGCCATCGCCAATGGCCGCCCCGGCCCCACCAAGCCCCGTCCCTCCCCCACCGCGACCGCGATCGCCGCGGGCGACGGGAGGGAGGGAGGGGGGAGGGGACCCCCCTCCTGCGCATGCGCCACCCTGCCCGCTGCTCCCCCCTCCCCCCGCAGCCCCAGCCCCGCGCCGCCCGCCGCTCCCTAAGGGCGGGAGCGCTCGCCCCGCCCCTCCGCTGCCCTCTTCCAACATGGCGGCGCCCGCGTCGCGCGGGCGGGCGCGCACGCGCTGCCGCGGCTCCCTTCCGCCGGGCGCCCCGAGTGGGGGAAAAAAAGGCAGGAGAGGAAGGCGGCTCGGCGACTCTATGGTTCCGCGCGGTGGGTAGCGCGCAGCAGCCCGCCCGGCCGCCCGGCGCGCGGGGCACGCCGGGACACGTCGGGCCCTCCTCCCTTGTCCC
>JAUBOD010000140.1:4672573-4683472 GCA_032353885.1 Nothura maculosa
TTTCCATAAACATGACTGTTTTTCATTTGCTTGGAATATTCCAGTAGTATGCCTAAGTTTTCTGTTATTAATTTTTTTGGACCTTTTGGCCTAAAATTTAATAATTTATTAAATTATTCTTCTGTTATTCTTTTTTGGCCTTAAAGAAAGCAGCTCTTGAACATTTTGGCACGTTTGAATTTCTAATGGATATATTAAAACAGTCCATTTTAAATTATTCTTTATTAATACTGGACGTCTCAGAGCAGTGTGAGAGTTCTGTGTAGAAATCACACGTAAGACTTCCCACGTTTGTGTCCCAGGTAGGAACTGTTCAGAAACATCTGATGGAATGCTTCCTTTAATGCTCATATTCCTAGACAGCCATGAATTCTTCATGCTCTTTCTAAAATTTAGGTAAGCTGAAAGTTAGCATTTATACAGGGATACAGATATACAGGTCTATTTAACATCAGATATAATTTCAACTAAGTTTTAAATCTGTTGCAGTTGAAATGTAAAGAAGCAGGTACTTCAGACTTCTTTAAAATCTCATAAATGTTTAAATTTCTGATTTTCCCTGCTGCACAATAGTACTTGCTTTATGTAGTATTTCTGCATATTTAACATACTTCAGAAATGCAAGTTAGGTGCTGTTGCATAGTAACTTTTGAATTGCAGGATAAAGCACACAATTTCTTTTAGCTTGTTTTAGATAGCCAAAAGTTAGTTACAACTCAATACACTTTTAAATAGATTAAAAAGAAGGGAAGAGACCCGGTGTTTCACGCTTCTAGCGATGCCCCACAGTTTTGGCCACATTGCAGTTACAAATATGAAGTAATTAATGCTTAATTAAGATTAAAACAACTTAAAACATTTAAAACAATTAAGTTTAAAACAAGGATGCCCTTAGCCATTTTGAGTTCTAGTTCAGGCAAAACTTAGAGCAAAAATGCATTTGAATTTGTTGGACTTGGGAGGGGAAAGAGCCACATGTGTGTCTTAGGCTCCTCTCTGCTCCTGCTCAAAGAGGGGGTCTTACCTGTGGAGGTTATAGAAAACCCCTTAGGGACTCCTTTCATAATAAGGGATGCTCAGGCTCTTGGTTTAGACCTAAGCTCAGCTCAAACTCTTTGCTTAGCATACTGCAAGCAATATGCTTTAGCACTGGACGGCAGAGGTAGTCCCTCAAATACCTAAGTGGGGATCTGAGGTGTAATGGGTGTATGTGGCATATCGTGCTGTTCTGTAAACTCACACGTGCATTTACCCCTTTAATTTCACAGCAGCCACACTGTGTTCTCCTGTAGTGCACTAGGACACTGACCCCCCAAAGGGCTGCCCTCATGGAGTACTCGGGAAAGTCCTTTCTGCCTTCTTAGGTCTGTGTACTCACTAACTTTTTTATTTACCTAGATAATTTGCCTGAGACTGTGTGAAAAGTCTGTGAAGAAGCCAAACAAAACCCAAGACTGTAGTTAATACAAATTGCATTGTTTCCTTTTTTTTTCTTTTTTTTTTTTTAACCATCATTTGCTAATAAAATTTCATGGAATGTAAGTCAGGGAGTCTTTGGCCATGGGTCCAAATAAAGACACCGTTACAACCAATGTTCCTGTAGGCATGAGAGAGTCTGAGAAGCAGTTAATAGTTAAAGTGAATGTGTCAATAGATGTACAACAGGCTGCTAGATGTGCACTAGCTCAGTTACAGTGATTGTAGCACAAAGTTGTTGGGGTTTGCTTGTTTTTCTCCCTTCTCTGTATTTCAAGCAGATTGATTTTTGTGATATGGGTCTTATTATAAATCCCACTTGCACAGAACTGGTTTTAATAATTCTTCCTATGTAAAGATTCAAAATCAGTGTGGGAAATTCATACTGATTCTGCAAAAGCTTTTGTAGCATGCTTTAAAATTTTATTTTCACTAATACTTCAACTACTTCCATCGTGGTGTAGATGGAAGAAAAAGATAAGAATCCCTTAGAAGTCAACTGTTAGAGAGGATGATCTCTCTAAACCTAGACTTGACCACCGTAACTTCAAATAACCAGCTTGTAGTGGAGTGTTGTTTAATATGATATGCGTTATCCAAATAATGTTTATGCACTGGAATTACTTGATTGAAAGCAGATTAGATATAAACCAGAGGGATATGCATGTGCCCAACAGTTCCTCTAGTGTGCAAACTGGTGAGCTCCCTTCCTCGTGTTTAGGGAACTGGTCGCCTTACAACATATATCTAACATAAGTAACTTCAGCTGCTTTAACTATCCTAAATATAAATGACTTAATAATGAGAAATAAACATGCATAGGTATCTGGCACAGATCATTTAAAATCCAAGATTGTAGCAAAATCTTGAGACTTGAGTTTAGACTGCAGAAAAGAGAGAAGGTGGAAGGAAAGGTGATGCAGAAGGCTAAGGTTAAAGTGATGATACAAGTATGAAATAACTGTCATTTTGTAGGCAATGGGGAAAACATTGACAAGGATGAAGGAAATGGAAAGGGACAGTAAGATTTGAGCTGAGTTGGAAGGACCTGTCACGGAGATGTTGGAGTCACGTGGGTTTTGCAAGAAGAGCAAACAAGGAGCATGTTGGTGAGACTCAGGGCCATAGCTCAGGTGTAGAAATTCAGTGTGAATGGGGAAAAAAATAGTTTAACTTGATATACATCTCTGCTTACAGGTTATAATATTCTGCCCTTTAAATCTCAAGGTCTAGAATAATTGAGAGAATCATCACCATAAAATACTGGCATTCCAAAAAAAGGTGTCTGTGAAATCAGAGGTTTAAACTGTAGGAAAGCGATTCTGTTTCTCTGAACTTCTAAAACCTGCAGTATGAAAGAGATCAAAATCAGTACACACACGTGTATACATATATATTTATATACACACATATATAGACATATGTGCACACATATTCTTAGACCGAGGAAGATTTTCCTAAGTCCGTGTTTAAAAACTGTAGGCTAGAACTTGATCGGAATACAGACGAGATTGCAGCCATTGCTTACCTATGCAGTATTGGTTCTCATTACTCGATTGCTTGATATCGTTGGTGCTGCCCTTGTTTTTCATTGTCTTCCAACTCAGGCTGGAGGTTTCAGGAATCTCTGTTTTATCTTGAAGCTCAGCAGGGCGCTTGGAAAATCAGTTAGGAGGAAGTTTTCTTTGTATGAAATCTTTTCTTCTCTAGGATCATGTGTCCCTTCTCATAGCCTGTATGTCCTCCAGCCTCTGCAAGAGGCACCTTTTGAGCCAATGGGCACAAGGGCTCATGAAAATCTTGGTCCCTATGTTCTTGATCTAAAATTGAGCATAAGGGATAGGTGTCCTGCCTAATCAGAATGTTAATAATGTTGATATTTTCCATTAATGGCTGGTTTTCCCAAATGAAGTGCAGGTTTTCAGGTTTCTTTTCAAAACGTGATGAAAGGCAATGCTGTTGGTGCTGCATGAGGCTTTCTTCTGTCCTAATTATCATCAGCTTTCAGCTAAATTCTTTAACACTGGCATGTTTCTTTATAGGTATATGGCTTTATTAGTTGCCCAGCTTGATATTTTTTTCTTGTTTATATATAGTACTGAGCACGTTGAAATACTGGGAGATACAGTTGTAACTTTCAAAAATATATGTGGTGGGTATAATCATGGGAGAAAGGGGAGGATTTGGCAAAACTCTTATTTCGAAGAACCATATATCTTATTACAGCAAGGTGAGGTTATTCAGCCTTGAGGATACCTTTAATTACAGTTACGTTAGTAGTGTAATTAACCAAAGAACACTTTTTTTCTCTCTTGATTTAATAGCAGAATGACTATCACATGGGCTAGGTTGTCTGGAAGTTGGTTCTAACCCTGCTGTGCTAGTGACAGTTTTGCTAGATTCCTGCCTGTCCCTTCCCTCCGTACCTCAGTACTATGTATCAGAGACTCCAGCTACCTGCCCAGGATCCGGTTCTGTGTTTCTGCCAGCCTTGCTTGGCATCTGAATCACTTCAGTGACGCCTGAGATTGTTCAGAACTGAGCACAAATGCCTCCACTGAAACGTAAAGCTGAACGCTGCCCCCAGACAGGTCTCCATTCACACCTGACCTGCAAATGAAGGGGTGTCGAGTGAATCTCCTTGCGTTCGTCAAGATGAGAACCCTCCGTTCAAAAAATTCCCTGATGTGCCCCGGCTGATTCAGAAATCTTGTGTTTCAGTGCCTGACTAATCTCTGCCTTGCTGATGCTTTGGACTGAGCTTTGTATGTAAAAGCCCTTACTAATCCTTGTACTCACTGTTTGAATGTTTGCTACAGGAAGCGAGCAGCTGCAAAGCATCTAATAGAGCGCTACTACCACCAGTTAACTGAGGGCTGTGGAAATGAAGCCTGCACGAATGAATTTTGTGCTTCCTGTCCAACTTTTCTCCGTATGGATAACAATGCAGCAGCCATTAAGGCCCTCGAGCTTTATAAGATTAATGCAAAACTCTGTGATCCTCATCCCTCCAAGAAAGGAACGAGCTCAGCTTACCTAGAAAACAATTCCAAAGGTGCCCATAACAATTCCTGCTCAGACAGAAAAATGAACAAGAAGGAAATGCAAGGCCCACGAGATGACTTTAAAGGTAAGAGACTCTTCTAGAATCTTCATAAAATAGAGTACATTTAATATGCACAATTATAAGCCTCTGTACTTTCATTGTGGGGGTGTTTTGGTGACATTTAATTACAATACAGTATTTAGACTGTAAATATTTGATTGCAAACTCTGAAAAACAGCTCAATGCATCTCACTGCTTTCAATTCTCAATCTACACCTCTGTGATAACATATATATGCATCTGGTACCTCCTCAGATTGCTGTTTCTGCAAAGATTTTCTTTTTAAAGAACATTTTTATTGTATGTTTGTTTTAGTTTTGTTAATCTGCCTCGTTTCATAGTTCCTCTGTAGAAGTCATATTTTGCTTGACTAATTCCCATTTTTGTGTTCAAAAACCTAACAGATAAAGGAAATGTGATGCAGTGGATGGTAGGCTTGGGAAGCAGAGGGAGAGGAAATAGGACTTCAAATTCAAAATTCAAAATCATTGATTCATCAGGAAAAGTGAAACCATTTTTAGAAGAGAATAAAAAGGCTTCCAGAATCAGCACTAAAACATTGCCCTGCTTGCACTGTGCAAGGAGTAAGAGGCTCCAGTCGATACCATTTGTTCTTTATCTTAGGCAAACAACAGACTTTCCCCAAATTGTTTATGGTCTGAGTAAGTGGGAGGGAAAAGGCTTCGTGTGTCTCCTACAAGACTAACACTACACTATAGGTCTCTGTTTTGATAGATGTTTGTCTCTTTGGTTTTGTGTTGTTTTTTTTTTAATGGAGATGTGTATATATAAGATTTTTTTCCCCCTATCCTACCATCCTTCCTCCTCAAGATAGATATATAACAGTGTTTTTGATCTATCTCCAGAGACTGTCTGTTATCTAAAGCAGTGACTCAGACTCTGCCTGTTGCGAATCGCAAGTATTGACCTGTCTTGGTAGCTGAATGGCCAGAGAGCATTAATGGGTTCTTAAAGCTCACATGAGATTTAGTTACCTTTGGAATCCTTCTGCAACCCCAGTTGCTGGGAAAAGTGCAGTCGAATGCAAGAAAGTTAAGGAAACGAGTTTACACTTGGCTTTTATGTCTTCCATAGAATGATAGTTTTCAATAAATTGAAAGAAAAGCCCTTTAGAAGGAAATACTTAAATTACACTGGTAGTGTTAAGCCCTTAAACTATTACCAGATAGGAGTGATGTATCTGGAGACACTTGTCAGCATCTGAGTAACAGCTGAAAAGGAAAAAGATCACAAAACCTACTAATTTGTAAAAAGCAGGGGTTAGAAATTCCATTTTGTATCTATTACCATTTCAAAAATCAGTATCATCATTAGTAAGGAAAGCTCTCTCCCAACTGTTAACACTTAAAGCAGGAACAGAAAGGTCAGTGGTCAGACACTGAGTAGATATACATGACAAAACTTCCCCAAAAGATTAGAAGATAATTAATATCTCTTAACTGGAGTGAGAAAGCTCAGTGAAATTGAAAGGTAACTGCTCTTGGATCACTGATGAAGCTTGATTCCAGGTGCAGATTTGGCATGGAGAACCACAACAAAGCTTGAGAGAAAATCCATGTTTGCTTTGGTGGATCAGTTAGTTGCAATAGAAGGAATGAGAAGGAAGAAAGTTTGTAAAAGCTCACAAATTCAGACATACATCTGCCAATAAATGACTTGAGAGAAGGAAGCTTCATATATGTGGTTTGTTCTCCAGTTCATCAGTACTTGATTAAACTGTATTGAATGTTGATCGTAGTTAGAACATAGAAGTGGAGAGGGCTGTTAGGGCAGGTCAGTTGATACGGCACATGACATGACTTAGAACTGGCATAAAATTGCCAATTAAGCAGTATTTTAACTGGAAGCAGCGCATGCTTTGTACCTTAAACAGTAGAACTGTGCAGAAACAATAGGGGAATTCCTGTTGAAAGTGAGGATTTGGAATATGTGTGTAATTTGGAATGTGGGAACAGTGAGATTGAGCTGTGATCATCGTTTCGCGGAGCAGCAGCTCTTAAATTTCTGTTAATTTTCAGTGTGCTACTTGCGTGTGTGCTGCAGCAAAGAAAGGGTAGCTGTAGTGCTTGCTTTACATCATAATATCTTTACTATTGCTTTTTCTTAAAAAAAATCTTAGTTTTGAAACTTTTTTACTGTTGTCATGCTGAAGTTCCTCCAAATACCATAACTTTAAGCTTCAT
Source organism: Nothura maculosa (assembly GCA_032353885.1). NCBI lineage: Eukaryota > Metazoa > Chordata > Aves > Tinamiformes > Tinamidae > Nothura > Nothura maculosa. The sequence goes on from JAUBOD010000140.1 coordinate 4,679,360, forward strand.
TTTTCTTACATGCTCTAAGAAGGTTTAGGTGCTCTGCAGAAATCAACCAGTTGCCTTTCTGGATGACTTCAGGTTTGTATTTCTAATCTAGTGTCTACTTGGAGTAAGTGTTATTGTAGGCAATCTCTCTTCAAACACTTTTTAGCAAAGACCATCCTCACCATTAAAGCAGTGTGGCCACAGCTCTCCCTGAGGTGTTTGCCCTGGTGTTGACTAGAGATGAAGTCCATTGACGTGGGTCCTCACGGCTGTGGAGAAATTATTGCAGGGATTCCAGGTACCACCTGGGGCTGGCAGCCTCTGAGCAGCTACAGCAGAGCCTCGTGTTGCACCAGAACAAGTGCTTTGGAGTGCTGAAGAGATATAGGAAAATTAAAATGTAAAGGAAGAATAAAGTTGAAAGTCATCCTGCTGATTCTGCTGGTAGTACTGGGAGTCAAGCATACACCTGATGTGAAAACCTTTGTGGGACCCAGTTAAGGATTAGCACAGAAAGTTGCCATCAGTGTTTGCTCCTTAATGTGGTGCTCACCCTTTCCTAAAGAGAAAGGAAGAAAAAATGAGCTGTCAGGCCAGCAAATGAGTTGCTTCACGTTGGTAAAATCCCCGGTTTGGGATCTGTGTGTAAACCAGCTGCTTGCTTTTGAGCAGTGCACTGACAAGAGTGTTTAAACAGCCCAGCCCAGTGCGGGCTGTAATAACCCGCACGGCCAAGGGCACGTGCCCTTTGGAAGGTCCCATGAGCTTCTGAGCACGTGTTGGGTTTGGGGGAGCCCCTCCTGAGGTTAGTATGAAAACTGTCACAAAAAGTGTTAAAATGATTTTTTTATAAAATATCCTCCCATTAATACAGAGGAAAACAACTTACTGAGTCTTTTCCTCAAGGTTTGCTGGGAGTGGGAAACACTGATATAAGCACGAACATGGAAGATGCTGATACAGTTTAGTTGGGATACAATACAGTTTAGGGTATCATTTAATGACCTGTGCATTAATTGTGCAGACACGATGAGCACTGGTGCTCCGTCACACAGGGTTATCTGTCAAGTGCCCTAAGGCTTAAACATCCTGTTGTTTTAGTTGCTCTTGTTTAGGCAAGGCAATTTTATTAAACACAACTAAATGTAGGTAATAGGCTGATAGTTTTCTAGTGCAGCGGATTCTCACTCATTGACATCCATGAAGAAAATGTTAGACTAAATCAAAATGAATGAAATCACTAATGGGGTATTAATGGAATTAGGAAGTATATCTGTCTTGAATTTATCAAGCACTGACATTGCCTTTTTCCCAAGTGCTAATGATGATGTGCAATGCAGATTCCTGATTAGTTAGAAATGCCATTTTTCTTTTTAATTTTGTAGATGTGACTTTTCTAACAGAAGAAAAGATCTATGAAATTCTTGAACTATGTCGAGAGAAAGAGGATTATTCCCCCTTAATCCGAGTGATTGGGAGAGTATTTTCTAGTGCTGAAGCATTGGTACAGAGTTTCCGGAAAGCCAAACAGCACACCAAGGAAGAACTTAAGTCTCTTCAAGGAAAGGACGAAGATAAAGATGAAGATGAAAAGGAAAAGGCTGCCTGTTCGGCTGCTGCTATGGAAGAAGATTCAGGCGCGTCGTCATCGTCGTCATCATCGTCATCAAGAATAGGTGATAACACGCAGGGAGATAACAACCTCCAAAAACTAGGCCCCGATGAAGTGTCTGTAGATATTGAAGCAGTCAGGCGGGTCTATGATAGATTACTTTCTAATGAAAAAATAGAAACTGCCTTTTTAAATGCACTTGTGTACTTGTCACCTAATGTGGAATGTGACTTGACTTATCATAATGTGTACTCTCGGGATCCTAACTATCTGAATTTGTTTATCATTGTTATGGAGAATGGCAATCTTCATAGCCCAGAATACCTGGAAATGGCTCTGCCCTTGTTTTGCAAAGCCATGAGCAAGCTGCCCCTTGCAGCCCAAGCAAAACTGGTCAGATTATGGTCTAAATACAGAGCAGACCAGATTCGGAGAATGATGGAGACGTTTCAGCAGCTTATCACTTACAAAGTCATAAGCAATGAGTTCAATAGTCGTAACCTAGTGAATGATGATGATGCTGTTGTTGCTGCTTCCAAGTGCTTGAAAATGGTTTACTATGCAAATGTAGTAGGAGGGGATGTGGATACGGATCACAATGAAGAGGAAGACGAAGAGCCCATCCCAGAATCCAGTGAACTGACTATTCAAGAACTGTTGGGTGAGGAAAGAAGAAATAAAAAAGGGCCTCGAGTGGACCCCCTGGAAACCGAACTTGGTGTTAAAACTATAGACTGCAGAAAACCACTTATCCCTTTTGAAGAATTTATTAACGAACCACTGAATGATGTTCTAGAAATGGACAAAGATTACACTTTCTTCAAAGTAGAAACAGAAAACAAGTTCTCTTTTATGACCTGCCCCTTCATATTGAACGCTGTTACCAAGAACCTGGGCTTGTACTACGACAACAGGATCCGCATGTACAGCGAGCGGCGCATCACGGTGCTCTACAGCCTGGTGCAAGGACAGCAGCTCAACCCCTACCTGCGCCTCAAGGTGCGGCGCGACCACATCATCGATGATGCCCTCGTCCGGGTAAGTCCTCCAGCAACACGGAGCTGCAGTGGTTGGGTTTGGCTGCTGCAGGTGACATGGCCAGGGGCAAAAATGGGTTGAGAATCAAGCCGTTTGTGTGTTGGATCTGCCCAGAGTTGGGCCAAGCTCTGTACCGGTGCCTTGGATTCCGTGACTGTCCTGGATCATGGTCCAGGCCTAGGAATGGGGCAGATCTCAGGTGAAAGTTTGGATTCAAGATGTTCAGTTGTGGTTTCTGGTGGGCATCAAAACATCTGGATATAACAGTCTTTAGAGTGACGACAACAACAACAACATAAATAGAGGGTGATGCTTATTTCTCCACATGTTGTTGCAATTCTGTGTAAATGATGTTATTGGTGAGAATATGGAAGTAAGACCTGTTGGTGGCCGAGAATAAGGAGGTAGGACCTGTTGGTACCTAAGGACTGTGACACCAGCCGGTCTCTATGCTGGCATCTTAAAGTAAAGCCAAAAATAAAAGCCATTTCTTGATACCTTTTTGGAAGACGGGATACTATCTGCAAAAAATACTTGATGGTAAACTTCTTTTCCTTAAATATATCCTTTAATTTCCTAATCTTTCCTCCTTTCTTAGTTTTTGTTTACACAGCTGTTATTTCTTCAGCGTTTATAATTGCGTCTTCTGTTGTTAAGTAAAACGGAGTTCACAGATTCTTAAATTCAGCTCATATTTAATGCTTGTTGCTGAATAGCCTGTCAGACTTTGTGTTTGGAGAGGCTCAGGAGCAGCTCCACGTTGCAGCCCTCAATCCAGCTGTTACTTGTAATTCACTTGTACCTCTCCAGCAGCTGCAGAAGGCCAGTAGTGAGGGCCTTAAAGGGGCTCCCAGTTCGATTTTGGTGAGGACTTTTTAATTTTCACAGAGTCTAGCTGCTTCTTGGGAATTGCTCATAGGATTTAAGGAAAAGCTTTGTGTCAAGCAGCAACAGCAGAAAAATTGCAGTGTAGAAACGGCTGTTGTCTATAAAATCAGTTATTAGATCAGACAAATCAATCGTGCTGTTCTAAAGTTAAGCCCTACTTTCTACCATTACTTCACGTCCCTTGTAGTTTTGCAGCCTCTGTGGCACTTAGTTGTGTCCCAGTAAATTCCGTTTACATTAACATGACCAAGTGTAAAGGGAATTTATTTGACTGAATTTGCTTTTCAAATTTGAAAAGAAATACCAAAAAAAAGGGAGGAAGGGCTGGAAAAAGGTAAGATCAGGGAGGTCTTTTACACATCCACTGCAGCAGTTAGGAACTGCAACTTCCTCCTCACGCTCAGGATGGGAAAGAATAGACACATCTCTGAGAATATGGGCTCTGCTTCCTGCTTGTTGGGCAGGGCCTGGGGACTTGGAGGAGCAGGCAGGAGGTGCTGCAGCAAACGGCTCTAGTTAGTCCTGTGTTTGAGCTGGGCTGAGCGGTCCCCACTGCGCGTGTTCCTGGTCTGTGGGCAAGGCAGGTGGTTTAAATC
>JAUBOD010000140.1:4710612-4725750 GCA_032353885.1 Nothura maculosa
CATATAAAGATATAAAACATCATGGTGTGGTGTGGTGTCAGCCTTAGTATATTGTCTATCATCTGCCACATGCTCTACACCTACACTAAGAATGCCTGGCTAAACTAAAGCACACCTTACAGAAACATGCCCAGGTGTCAATTAGACTTTAGACCAAAGGTGGCTTTGGTACCCTGCCCTGAATTGACTTCTCACGTAACAACCTGAAATTATTCAGGGACTTGATTTGCAAAAAGGACCTGTATGTTAACAGAGGAAAGACACTGTTAGAAGAAAAACACATGGATCTCCTGGAGAAACTGAATCATTAACAAATCTAGTGGCAATGCAGTAAATCAGCCAGCTGAAGTAAAAGAGGAGAGACTAAATGCTTAGGTAACTGAGTTCACTGCTGGAGAGGGAAGGGCAATTTAGGACAAAAGGTGGTTCATGGGGAGCATGAAGGATTTCTCTAGAACTGGCAAAACAGGATCATTCTCTATAATTGAACTATATGCTTGGGAAAGGTTTAGAAGGAGGTAAGCAGGAGTCTATACTACATATGTTACTAGGCTGAAAAGGGAAAAAGAGAAGGAACTAGTGGCAAAGAGATGTTCAAAGGTTGCTGGTACTTACTCTTCATTGGTGTTGTTGCTATAGTTGACATTAAAACTGGCCAAGGGCCAGTGACTGCAGCAGGTTAAATAAAACACATTAAAGAGTGTAAAAGACTGGTATATTTAACATAAACATCTACCAACATGACAGACCGACTTACTAGCCTTTCATATACGTACTGTTAAGATTAGGAAGGGCAACTTAGACTGCAATGATAAGTTACGCTCTGCATAAATACTGGAAGGCACCAATTCCTCTTTATTAAGTGCTGGGCACGTCTGTGACAGTGCCCAATGTCTGAAGCTTGTTCTCAGGCGTATTAGAGCACGACAACACGTGCCACTATTTGTAGCCTTGTACTCATTTGGCTGCTATTTTAAGCTTTCTTCACTCCTTTCAAGTCTTCTTTACATGTGCAGTGCCAAGGCAGCTGGACAGATAACAAGCACAGCCACCACTGCTCTGGAATTGAGCGCCAGCAACAGCACAACTGGGAGCTACTGTCACATGGCAGGGGTGTAAATCCACGAGGTCCAGGACGGACACTTCCAGCCTCACTTCTTCTAATAGCCTTACATAGAGGTTTGTTGGCCTAGGATCAATGCTGTCCTCTCTAATGACATTTAATCTGCAGTTGCTACTGATCCAGAAGCCTGAAAAATCTCTTGGCTGCTGCCTTGAGGGACTAGAGGATAGCAGCCTAGCTAATTCAACAAAACGTGTGAGGAATGCGGATTTACTCTGCTCTTGAGCTCCATTTCTGAGGAGCAGATCAAGTGAAGATAACAAGGCTGTGCTGGCCTGCCAGAAGTCAAGGTGACCTGTACTGCCATGCAGTGTCCTTTAAAGGTTCTTCCTTTAATCTGAATTACAAACTGAGATTTTGAAACAAATCTCAGGTGACTGATGACTTGCCTACCCACTCAATCCAGCTATCCAAAAAGCTATAGAAACCTGTGCAACTTGGGGCTCTGTTCACTACCTTTAGTTGGAGTTTTATTTATATCTCTGATATAAATATATAGATATATATCTCTGATATATATCTCATATATTCATAAAGTAATTCATAAAGCCAAAAGACTGGAAACACATAAAGCTTTCTCTTGTAGACCTCAGTAGTTTTGTTAGGAAAAATACTTAGGAGAACACTAAATTTGCCTTCCACAGCAAAAACCGAATATGTGCTGATGAGTTCAGCCAGCGGTCAAAAGATTTTCTCCTTTCTGCATCAGAAGCCTTCTGCAATGTTAACAGCTGAACTCTGGGGCAGGTGTAACCAAACAATGGGGCATTGGGGGGGCTCCAGACAGATGCTTGTCTGGAGCTTCCTAGCACTACCTGCTAATGTGTGTAACGTGACTGATGATGTCCTGAGAAGTGACAACTCGCAGCCTCCTGAATCCTTGAAGTGGGAACAGCGTTCATCCTCAGTGGAAAGGAGTTCTGCAACAGCAACTTGGCAGGCCACAGATCAATACATCCTTTAAGGAAAGGTTCCCACACAGGAAGTCTGAAATACAATTCTGTTCCTGAGAAACTGCTCTGCCCCAAGCACTATGATCAAAGCCCTCTATTCAAGATCTCTGCCAAGCTCCTTTTGAGGGAGAACGAAAAGTCTGCTGAAAGTTGTAATATGTAAGTTATGTGGAGATTCCTGAGCTGCATTTGAGACCCTGTTCATCTCCCTGGCTAAACTGCATATTAAACTCTCTATATAAAAATAAAGCTCTTACCTTGATCACAAAGAGAAAAGCACAAACATATCTTACCTGTTCAGTTTCCCAGGCTGCTCATCGACACCCACACTGGAGTGGATTTTATTTTGCCTACTGGACACCTCTAGGAATGTTGGCCCTCTGATACGCTCCAGGAAAGAATCAGGTCTTTGGTCTTCACGATGCAAATGTCTTGAGGCCCATGACCTTAGAGATACAACAAACTGCGAGAGCCTGCAAGGAACAGACACACAACATTGACTAAACTAGACAAGACAAACGGATGATTTAAGTCATTTCCACATAGAGTTCTCCAAGAGGATTTTCCTCCACTTCTGCACCTCATAAAGGAATGGAGCTTCATGGATTCACACTATGAACCCAGTCACTTTTCCCAGACTCAGAAATCATCTTTCACAGTAACTCATACATCACTCCCTAGTCCACTGTTTTAGAACTGCAGGAGCAAGAAACAATTATTGATTGATGCAGGTTGTCAAGTAGTTGGGATGGGAAAGTTGATGAAAATCTCTGAAATTATGTAATAATGTGAGGAGCATAGACTTATATAAAAATAAGACTTAGAGGAGCAAATGTTTACGGGCTGGTATATACAGTAGAGACAGTTTCCTAACCCCTATATGTAACTTTCCACCGTGGATGATATTCACATGTTGTGTCTCAGACTGTATCCTTCTGGGCAGACAATACAACCACAGAATCACAGAATGGTTAAGGTTGGAAGGGATTCTTCGCTTTAATAGAACATAAATTATACCAACATCCAACCTTTCCTACCAGTCCCAGAATCCTAGACACACAGAAGGGTTGAGGTTGGAAGAGACCTCTAGAGATCATCTAGTCCAATCCCCTGCTCCAGCAGGGACACTCAGAGCACGGGCCACAGGGCAGTATCAAGGTAGAAGACCTCCAGAGAAGGAGACTCCACAACCTCCCTGGGCAGCCTGTGCCAGGGCTCTGGCACCCTCACAGGGAAGAAGTTCTTCCTCACATGCAGATAGAACGTCCTGTGTTTCATCTTACACCCATTGCCCCATGTCCTATCACTGACCACCACTAAGAAGAGTTTGACCCCTTCCTCCCTACATTCACCCTTCAGGAATTATATCTACTGATCAGATCCCATCTCAACCTTCTCTTCTCCAGGCTAAACAGACTCAAATGCCTTAGTCTTTCCTCATACAAGAGATGCTCCAGTTCCTTAATCATTTTGGTTGCCCTCTGTTGGACCCTCTCTAGAAGCTCCACCTCCCTCTTATACTGGAGAGCCCAGAACTGCTCCCAATGCTCCAGGTGCAGCCTCACGAGAGCTGAGGAGAGGGGCAGAATCACCTCCCTCGACCTGCTGGCAACATCCTTCTGATGCAGCCAGGATCCCATTGGCCTTCTTGGCCACAAGGGCACTGCTGCCTCATGGTTAACTTGGTTTCAAGCAGGACTACCAAATTGCTCTCCATGGAGCTGCTCTCCAGCAGGTCAACCCCTAAGCTGTACTGGTGAATCTATTCAGTACAGTCTTTAACATATCGTGTGTATTTCCAAACATTAATAACAACAGGAGAACAAATCCTTCATGCGAATCATTAATTGACTGTTGCATACAATCTTATCTGGTGCATTAAAAAAAAATCCTAGTACTAAGTTTCTAGCACAACACTAAAATAAAATGAAATGTGCAGATTTCTGTGTTATTCTGGGTAATAACACAATATTCTGTGTTATTTCCCATAAGCGGTCCAATTTGGATGTGGTGGTGTTATTTCAGTTTCCCATGCCTAACCTTGGAAATACAATGAAATACTGACCACTTCATAGTTTCTCAAAGAGCTTTTGAACTTCTCAAGGAAATCCCTTTATATTTGTTCAGTCCTGGTTAATAACATTTGTAAGAATCCAGAGAGGCCTGTGATGAAATGACCAACTTACATCTTATGACAAATCACATCTACTTCTTGACTGAAATGCTCAAGGGTCTAACACTACAGCATGTCAAAGGCCCAGCCCAAAATCTCTTACTTTGAGACAAAAGAACATCAAAAGGAAGGAATATCACATATTAGAAATCAGAAAAAGCTATTTCCAGATCTGATACTTTCAATAAGAGAATTCAAGGTCTACCAAAGACACAAAAGAGAAACATAAAATTCCACATGAAAGTCACAGATTAGTTACTAGATTCATTATCATAGAAAGAAAGCTGCAAAAATAAAACTAATCTCTAGAATCCTTCTCTACCTGTGGACCTCAGCTTTCACTTAAGGAATCGTAAGAAAAACTATTAAAAGGATGTTACTAATTACATTATAAAGTATCCAGTCCCATTAAAGAGTCAAACAAGTTTTACAAACTTAAGAATGAGAGCTTCTCTATTTAAACAATGAAATACTCCTTTCTGATTTCTGCCATGACGTTATTATTTCCACATTTTCTGTCCTTTCTATCACAAATTAAGATTCCTGAGTAAAGTCTGGCAAACGATGTTGTTTTATGCCCTCGAGCATCTGCATTCAATAGGCATATTACATTGCCAGACATCTGAACTGGGAGACATACAAGTTTTCATCACAGACTCCCTTGTAGGGTCTGAGCCTAAGTAATTCTAGCTTTACACATCTGTAATTCCAACTGTTTTGAAAAGGAATAAAGAATACTAATACAAGAAGATACTTCCTTCAAAACTTAGAAGGAAGTGCTCAATCACAGTTTATATATATATATATACACACACACATATATGCTTGTGTATATCATAACATACATGCACATACACACACATCTCTTCCACCTAAAACCAACTGCTTGCAGCCTTAGTAATCTACACATAGCAGTGTTTCTATCTGACAGCCCAAAAGGGAATGGCAAGTGCAATCTCCACTGTCCAATTAGTTTTATAATCAATTATTCTTTGCTCTTTGAAATGGTTAAGCAATGTTCTGTAGCGTACATAACAATGGTATAGGAAGATGGTCAGAGCTCTGTAGTCTCAGCTGCAAATATTTAAGCCAGATAGAGAAACTCAGATTCAGAAAAGGACTTCAGCACTTGCTCTGCTTCAGGAATATGTTTAAGTCCATATGAAGTCAATGAGTTAAGCAAAAACTTAGCGTGGATCAACTTGAGCTTTGTTGAGTAAGGGTAACAATGCAACATAAACATAACCATATGTGTCTAAAACCAGACAGCAATCTATGCACTTTCTGCACAAGAGTCTCTGTTTCCTCCCTCCTCAGAGCCAACTACCAGCAAAAGAACAATCATTAGGTCATAGGAAATCATTAGGATAGGAAACTAGCAATGCACCAACTATCAAACAGAACCAAACATTTAGTTATTTATTTTAATAAATAATCGAATAATGTTTAGTTATTTATTTTAGTAAGTGGCATAACTTTAAGTATTTCCTCAATATTCAATATATTCTCAGAGCTAATTGTGTAAATTAATCCTTTCTCTTATTTAGACTACTTTCTGTGAGCTCACTAAGCATCCCTAGGATTCTAGCAATTGTGTGAGCACATGATCAAAGTGAAAATCAGCTTCTGTTTATTTTATAGACCTTCCTCTAACCAGTAACCAGTCTCTTTCAAGTATGTTACAGTTAACAATAAAAATAGCATTAAATAGTACATTACCTTGCCATTGCTCCTCGGCCTGTGAATGAGCTTGTCTGAGATTCAGGCAGACCTCTTCCCTCCACTGAAATGACCCTCTGCAATTCGGTGGATGAATCCTCACATAGGGAATGAGTTCTGTGAAAGTTTTTAAAGAATTTTTAAGAATTCTATCCAGCCTCCATCAGATTTACCCCCATCCAATACTTTCTGTCACTACATCAGAAGACAATGTGGCAAATTATTCTCTTTCTAGAAGACACGGCATACATGTGATTGATAAACACAAAGCTAATTCCAAGCTCCCAGTTTTCTGGAACCTGCCAACACCTAACAAAGGTGGATAAGGCTCTTGCACCCATGCCTGCAAGCTCAGAAGCTGCTGCTTCACTGGCAAATACATCTCTGGTGTGCAGACTCACGACACATGGAAGCAACATTTGCTACTCTGACACTTCCTGTACTGCATCAGCAGCTTTCATTCAGCATGGATACAAAACCTCCAAGGGGGTGTACAAAAAACTCTCTACTGCTTTTTTTCAGTGCTGTTCTTTCAGATACGGTGTCAGTTTAAGAGTCTGGAATTCCTAACAGTGCTCTCCTTTTATGAGTCAAAGCAAATACACATCTCTCTTCCCTTTTGCTCCTGGCTGACTTGAAAGGGAAAATGCTAATTTTACAGTAGTTAGCCCTGACTAGCATCACTGCCCTTCATACCAGCCTCTTGCAAGCAGCTGCATGACTGCAGGCTTAATGTCTAAGGAAAGCTCTCCTACTGCAGAGCGAAACAGGCTCCAGATCTTCCAAGCTCTTTGGATGCTGACGACATGAGGCACCGCAAGCTATTGCCACAAGGAGCAAACAAGACAGCAGCTCAATTATGCCCAACAGCACACAGTGATAATAACATTACACCATGTGCAGTATGTGCAGATGTGCCAACTCCCATCAATCCTCATAATTGCAAGACTGCCTATTAGCACTACAATAATTAAGTTGTAAGCAAAGAAGACTGAACTTTGGCCTCACTCTTCTTCTAGTTTGGAAATTGACTTCAATGGAACGAGGACTTTATCAAAGCTTGTCCTGAATCTCTTTGTTTAACTCTTGAGCTTTTCTTTGTGTTTTTATTTCTTTGGGATTCACTTTTGCAAGACTGCATCTTATTCATTAAGGATCATTTTTTTCCCTTTGTAATGCAGAAAAGATTCTTATATTTCTCAGATAATGTGCTAATGCCAGAAAAAGACCCATCACAATGATATCTGCAATATCTTTGGAAGAATTCCACACACTCCACTTTAATTCACACAAATGTGAATCAAAAAGAAAAATTAACCATGAACTTTCCTATTATCTTAATTCTATACTATAAAACTCAGTTTTTACTGGTCACCTGGTTTCTGCAGCAAAAAAGCAATGCTGCCATTACTGTCCTAGGCTATTACATGGTATGAAATAACATGAGAAGTGACGATGCAATACACCAAGGAACAGAGAGCAGATTACAAAGCAGAAGCATCAGCAGATGATGGTGCCTCCTGGGCCTTCATTGAAAAATGCTGTCTTTTCACAGGGATAGTCAAGTCACTACATCTTAGAGACAACTCCCAGAAACTGACATTGCTGTTCCTTGCCTAAAGGGCTCTCATATCTCTCTTCAGCTCTCTGAGAGCTAATTTACTCCCATAAATCCTTCTGAATAATGACCATCAGCCAGATTTCTGAGAGTAGGATTTGGCTTCAGGTATGAGCTAGGTATATAAGTTTCCACTCTAATCAACTGAGGTCTTAGAGATTCACTTGCCTTGGTATAGGAGTCTAGGACTGTCTGGACTGTCTCAAAGAGCTTTACCTGATTTCTTTCAAGGATATGAATGCCTCCCATAATCAATACAATCAAAGGAGCCTAAAAAACTATTCAACTTCAGAATAAACTCAACAGCTCTCTAAGCTCTACTGACTGCTAGTGGGAACCTAGACATCTACTCACAGACACTGAAATTCAGATGTCTACAGTGTTGAATAACAAGGCAAGCTGTGTCTTAATGTGATTTGCTGTTCTTCTATGGAAGATGCTTAAATAGATAAGCTGGATTTAAAAAAAATCAATATTCTACCTTTAATTTTTGCTTTTTTGATTTCTGTTTAACAAAATGGGCTTGATTTACAGCATATTTTACTATAGCACAAAGGGTACAGGAATCATGAATTCTAGCATAATAGAGAATGAGAGCTTGAAGACACCAGCAACTTTCTGTTAACTTTCTCAGGGAATTATTTATTTATTTATTTATTTTTATTTACTACAACAAGGCTTTGCCTTGATAATACCTCATTCTGCAATGGAAATCACTTTGACACATCCTAAGCATTAAGCATAAATTTAACACCCACTGCCTTTAATGAGAACTAAGTAATGAACTTAGTAGGTTTGTTGAGCTATAGCCAAGACGACCTATAGAAAGAGAAGAGGAAAGCGGAAATGTAACCAGTTTACAAAACTTACATTTTCTGAAGTCTATACTCTGCTGCAATTTTACTGAAAGACAGAAAAGAGCTAAAATCTGTCTTTTGCTACAGATGTACTTTAAATCAAATGTGAAATTATGGGATGTAAACCAGAATTTGTCTGATGCAGCTTAAGCACCAATGTCCCGCAACACTCTTCAATGTAAAGATCTGAAGATGAAAATTTATACTCTGTTTGATAATGACTGAAGTCTTACAATATATCTCAGAATGAGAAATGTTTTTTAATGTTTGTGATAGATAACACTCCAAACAACCACATTGTACCATCTTCACATACCAGCTTTCAAAATCCTCTTCTAATCTTTCTGATCATTTTGGATTTGCTGAAATTCCCTATAGCCCCCATTCCCTTTTTCATTTCAGGCAGTTAAATGCTTTTGTTTTTCCAAAATAGATTATGAATTTGTCTTCTGGTAAATACTAACTGCATTCTTATGGCTTGAGCAATCATCTAAGCTACATTGCTTTCTAATCAGTACATAGGTAGTTCTGCACACACAAATTTCTTCAGAAAGTATATTACAAGGGTGTTATATATACTTACTACTAATATTTTGGCAACCCATCTACATTAAATGTGACATCTCTTTTATAGAGTGAGGTTGTATCTTTTTACTCTATAAACTCTCTGTAACAATTCTGATCATAGCAAACTGCATGTTTTTAAATAAATGTCTTTTCAGGATCATAATCAACCTGATAAAGTGCAATTCCTATTTCACTCTCTTTAGCTTGCATGATTAAGTCACTTCCTCAGAAGCTACTGCTGATTGTGATCATTTATTTCTACATTTACAACCACACTCTCACGTCACCGCCAATCCTTCCATTCTGTGAGCTCCCAATCACCAATACTCTCTACAAAAAGGTCATGAAAGACAGAAGGGAAGTAAGAGGCTCATGTTGATCTGTGTTTTCCCTTTTTCTGAGGCATCACGGCATGTGGAAAAATAGGGTCTTGCATGGCCTTGCAAACCTCCCAAGGAGATCATAAGGAAGTGTAACTAATTCAAGCAGGCCATATCACACATAAAGACAGGACTGTTTCCACTGATGTAGGAATGCCTATATGCCAGAAGATGGCATATAAACAACAAAGAAGAGAAAAAGGGTCATTTTGTGTGCGGACGGGGAACACGTCTAAACTACAGGTTAGGGGCCTCCAGTACCAGCGGTTCTACCATCCAACAGACTTTGGATTACTAACACAGTCTGACCAAGTCAATGTAGCTGACATGGCCAATGAAAGCAGGTCAAAAGGAAGCACTTTTGCAATCTCTAAGGGTGATGTGGAGCATCATAGTTTCTTGCAGGCATACCCAGCTTGTCTAGACTGAAAAAATGAATGATACTGTGTAACCTAAGCACAAGTTCACTGCTGACACATTTTATACAGCCACTTTAAAACTACCTAAAGAGAGGAAGGGAAACAGAAAGAAACTGTTAAGTTCTGTTGCGCAGTGTGAGGCTCTGAAAAGCCAGTTCAAAATTGGCAATATTCTTTGTGCCTTATATATCATAGATATTACTTTTAAAAACCGTCCTAAGACTCTTCACTGCATGGCACTGGGAGGATCCCTTTTTCTCCAAATCCCACAGTACCTCTCAGCACAGACCCTGCAAAACGAGTAGCTACTCAAGAAAGGGGGTTCTTATTGAGCTTGTGTAATTCCCATTAATGTGAGGATGGAGGCTATTCCTGAATACAGGTTCTAGTTCCACAACTGCAAGACATGAAAACTTCCCTCTTGTTATCTCTTTTGTACTTTGGTTACTCACTATTAAAAGTCTGTTAAGTGCATTAGGTCAGCCGTGACATGTTACTACACTCCCCTAACGTGATACCATATAGCCAACCATAGATTATTCAGCAATTTTTGTCCTCTTGACTATGAAGAAAGAAATGGATTACCTGATAAAGCCATTTTCAATCCTTTCAATGTCTTCATCAGTATTTCTGACAGATAGTCTGTGCATATCAGGGTAGGAGCGCTGGGTGTTGATTTTTGCCATTTTGCTTTACATATCAACATCTAAGCGATACCTGAAACAAAAAAGAAAATCATTTGGTACAGATTGCAATAGAAATGTGCTCAGCATAGAGAGGGATTTTTTAAAAGCAGCAGAATAGCAAAAAGCAGTATCAGCCATGTGAAGAATGGTTACTGCAATACAAAGGCCACCCCTTGATTTATTTGCATTAGATAGGAAAAACACTAATAAAAGTGTAACAAAGAAAGTACATCACAATCAAAGAAGAGGGTTACACAACACAAAATATTTTATTTTACTCTCTGAGGTTTAGGAATACCTACATTATCCTTGTCATAGATTGTATCCATAATGAAATTACATTTTAAATCCTGTTAAACGATGTTTAGAAAGTCAAGCAAAAAAGCTAGGTGATACAGGGATTAGAACACTCTATTCAATCTTAATTTATTTAGCAGCCCTAAAAATTATCTCTGAGGACTAAAGGGAATCATATGCAACATCTAAAATTATTCAACATATTTCAAAATACAAAATAAATTATAGTGCTTTTTGGACAGAAATAATGGAATTAGTCTAGAAATATCCCTACGACATTTTATTTTAAAATGATTCAGCCTCTGAGAAGAATAATTTTAATAAGTTTATCAGCCAAATAGCTTTCAAAAATAATATAATACCCAAAACACCTTATTTCTAGGAAAATTATTCATAAATCATTTTGAAATACAATTGCTGCTTTTGCTCTAGACTTTGTAGCAACAAATTATAGGGTAGTTATATGTTGCACAAGAGCAATTTGGTGATTCAAACATTTATTTGATTCTAACAGTGTTATGACAACTCCTAGTTCTCATATATTAATTTGAATATAATGCAATATAAGAAGAAAATGTATTTTCTCCTTCTGCCATTACTGATAAATTTCAAGTCTACACCTTGCTCCCTGTCCCGCTGCCCAGTGTCCAAGAATCGAGGTTGTAATGGGAGGCTACAGAGTTGGGATGTCACAAGACACAACCACTTCATTTAAAACCTGGGCTCACATTTGCCTGAAGCTGAACTGTTGTGTACAACCAGAAAGTAAGGCTCAGAAGCAAATTGCTTTTGCCTACTAATATCTGCTCTCTCTGCTTCTCTAGTAGTTCTTTGTCATTTCTGCTACTCCGCGTTGTACTAAAAGTCAAGAAAGAAAACTTGAAACAGTATGGTGGCACCAGCTGCTTGGGGTTTACTGCTCTGTATAGCCCCTGCTCTCCCTGCTCAGCCATGTCATTTTATTTTAAAACAAACAGAATTCTGTGTCACATTGAATGAGGGATGGGTAAGCTGACACTCTTTTACTGAACATCATCATGTATTCCCCATGTAGCCCAACTAGACTTCTGCTTTTCCCTAAGTCAAGGTTTTAGAAACTTGATGGAGTTAAAAACAGAATAACTCATAAGATATGAACTGAGAAGCAGAGTTTTCTCCTAAGGATATATTTTCAAAGCAAAGCTAGTAGTGAGCAAAGATCTCAACCAGTTCTGCCACATAACACAAGAATGTTTGTCTTCAGTGCTGTTACTGATTTATGATCAATTGCCTATTGACAGTGGTGGACACACCTCCTTAAAGGAAGCTCACCTGGTTTATAATTTCCAATAACATAAGTAATTTGTCTTACGAGATAATAAAAACCTTCTGAAGATTAAGGATGATATAGCCAATTTGCTATACCAACAAAACAAATCTTAATGAAAAGATCCATTGCTTTGCCTTGAAAGAATAGTGCACACTGCCACTGTATTAAAAAAAAAAGCTTATGGATTTTCATTCAGATCAGTAATTTCTTTATCAGTATTTGGAAATTTGGTTAGAAATCATAAAGGACAGTTCTTTAAACCTGAAAATGACATGGCTTCTTGACATGTTACTAATCTCCTAGAATTAGATATGGCTAATCTGGAATTAGACACTGCTAATAGTTACTGGAATTAGATATTCCTAATCTGCTGGAACGCTTTGAATACGCTGCTAGAGAAGTGAACGCAGTAAACAGTTGTATGCTTTATTTAGATACGAATAAATCACAGGACATGAATGCAAACAGTATCCTGGATGAAAAACCAGCCCAGAAGACAGAAAGCAAGACCTGAATTAAAGGGTCAATTTTTACCACAGCAAAAGGCTAAAAATATTACTCCTCAGGATGCTATACAAAGACCAGTGCTTTATCAGCACTAACGATGCTGATAAAGGAAGGAGCAGTGAAACAAGGTTGTTTGGATGGCACAAAGCACTGTGGTCAGGAGAAACAAGAAAGAAAAACAAGTGCAGAGAACTTGGGAGAGCCTCATATTAACCAGATTTTTTAATCATCTTTATGACAAATGAAATGAAATACAGGCCAAGGCAAGTCAATACATGCTGATGAAAAATATGCAAATTACTGCCTTAGATGCTTCCAAATTAATTATACACTCTCAGAAAGGGACCCAAGCATCATTATATACATGGAGTTCAATGAAATCCCCATTTCAGCCAGGCTTGTGGGCACAAAAGCTAACAAGATGAGAGGATGTGCACATGGAAGCGGTAATAATATGAAGAATATTAAAATTACTCTGTGAAATAATGGTGCAGACTTGTGTGGAGTACTGCTAGCCCTCCTTTTAGAATAAACAGAATGTGGTCTGACCCCAGCACTGCACTAGACTTGAGAGAAGGAGGAGGGTATAATGTCACAGAGAGACCTCTGCAAGCAACACACTTCAGGGACCTCTTACTCCAAACAGCTCCTTTGTATACTAGGAAAGATCCCTGCAGTTAGTGATAAATCAATTGAATGTGGACACCAGTGGGATGAATCTCACAGCGCATTTCCAAAAAAGATCTTAAAAATGTCAGGACTCTTCCAAGTAATGTATATGGCCTATCAGATCTACAACCACAAACAGCATGATTTACACCAGCAAGATTTTAGGTCAACTCCCCATTATTGTGACTATCTACATTACACATACAACACAAAATGCTATCAAATTTGCTGGCCAAACATGTTTTCCTTCTAGGAAAAGTTCCTAACGATAGTGGTGTTTATGGAGGTTCCTACAGGAGAGAGGCGCGTTTCAAAACTGGGTCCCTAACCAGGCAAGACAGAGTAGCATTTTACAGCAAGCACGAAGCTAAAAGGAGCCAGGTTACAGATGCATGAGTCTCCTCAAGCCACAGAGAGACACTGGTAGCTTAACTGGAGTCCACATCCTTGAAAATTTTACTAAAAGTAGAAAATCACAGGCCAGTGTGAAGAACTGAGGACAGTCATATTTCTGTTTTAAAACCCAGCTGCTTTTTGAACAGTCCCTGTAGTCTTTAAAGTACATATTCTGCTCTGGACATTTGAAGCTAGAAATTACACTCAGGGCAATACTTAATTACCTAAAGGTTGGCTGTCTGTTAAATCCAGACTAGCCACTTAAAACAGGTATTTAGATCTTAGCTGATTTAACTGTCTTTACATGTACACATATACATACAGTCCTCTGGCCTGAAGTCAGAAATTGCCATTGGAAAACCGGATTCTCAAAGTACTCTTGCAATTTTTAGTCTTCCAAAGCTTAGTGACTTATCTTTCAGTAGAATGAGTCAAACTACAGAAAACAACAGGCTGTTTCAGAGTGCCAAATTTTTCAGAAAAGTGATCAATTTTCAGTGCCAGACGGCAAGTAAAATCTGCAATAAACCTAGCTCTTAAAAGACTAATATCTTTACCACAAAAAAAAGACCTAGGCCAAATTATAACATGCTTTCTCACTTAATACTTCTTTTCTTCTGCCAATTACTATTCTGCAAGAATGAATAATAATGGCATGCTCTTCTTACTGCTTCAGCTGCATAAATCATTAAGACTGAAATGAAAACTAAATGAGAAATAGCCCACTAAAAATACAACTTACTATCTATTAATGATAGCTCTACATATTATGAAAGCAAATAATTCCTGTACTGTTTAATCATATTTCTTTAATATTCAACAGTAATTGATGTATTGTGTCAAATTCTTCTATATGCACTGTTTGGTATAAAAGACTAGTTTTATCAAATTGAGCTAGTTGTTTGATAACAACTGTGTGTTCAAATGATAACAGAAAGCTTCAGATTCATATGAGCATTTTTTAATTCTGAAAATCAGATTCTAGTAATCTCTCCACAGCTACCATAAGGTCTCAGGAGTAAATATATTAGGGTAGCAGAATTGAACTTTTAATTCCACTCTACTATCCAGTGGCTTCCATAAGTTTGCCTGCCAGGTTTATGACAGAAAGAAGAAAGGAAATTAGGTAGTCAGGAATAAAATGATGAGAAGGAAGTTTGTACAGGAAATGGCTGAAGCAAATATGTAAAACACTGAAAAAAAAACTAAGCATCTAAGCGTAGGACAAAAAAACCAGCACGATTCATAGTCACAACCTCCTCTTTCTCAAGTATGTTCACTCATATGCAGCAAATGACATCGTACTTAGGACATACACCTCAAAAATGAGAAACTGTTCAGATCTGCTGCAAATTAGCAAATGAGGGCACGCATTGGA
Organism: Nothura maculosa; assembly: GCA_032353885.1. Classification (NCBI taxonomy): domain Eukaryota; kingdom Metazoa; phylum Chordata; class Aves; order Tinamiformes; family Tinamidae; genus Nothura; species Nothura maculosa. The sequence continues at coordinate 4,725,664 of JAUBOD010000140.1, forward strand.
ACGCCTCATTTCAGAATCCTGCGCAAATTCAAACATTATCAAGGCCTCTGAGCAGCTTGAAGATGTGGCATTTAGACAATTTTCACC
>JAUBOD010000140.1:4900102-4910690 GCA_032353885.1 Nothura maculosa
GTTAACCATGGAGAAAATGAGAGCAGTGCTACCAGGGCTGTATCTGCTCTGGAGGATTGAACAGTGACTTGGATTGTGCTTCTCCCTGGCTTTCGGAAGCTTCCCTTTCAGTCTGACCTGACGCTTTGAGGCTTGGGTCCACATGAACCTCAATGCCATGGCGTATTTCCAAAGCATCAGTGCCTGGATCTTGTGGCATGACGCATCCCAGCAATAGGCTTTTTTGATGCATTGTCAATTACTATAATCCATGTAGAATTTTCAAGGTTTATTTTAAAAATCCACTGTGAATATTGCCTTGGAGGAGTTAGTTGGCTGACTGTTGCTGCAGCAGAATCCTTCCACTGAGGTGAGCAGAGGAGAGAAGGAGGTTTGGTTAATTCTCAAATTCATGCATCTTTCCTGTTGAGACTATTAAGTAATTTTTAAGAAGGAGATGCTGTTACATTATAGAATGACATTTACTATCACTGGGTTATGGTATTCAGTACCTCTGAGTTATGTGCCTATCAAAAATAGATGTGATATTCATGCAATGGTTATAAAATCAGAAAATGAAACAGCATATTGTGTGCTTCTGATGAAATTGCCAAAAATAGGAAATTCTTAATATCTGCCAGTGATTCTTGACATTTTTTAATGTGCATTAACATGAGTGACCCTTGAATATCAGAACCTGGAGCCTTTTATTTTCTTGTTTGTTCTTACAAGTTACTCAACCAATCCAGTAAGGTTTACTGAGATCCTTAGTATTTGCTGTGTTTCTGTCTTTTCTACTCCTTTTCTAACTCTAATTGTGTCTTGGGGTCTTATGGCTTTCAGTGTTAGAAGTTAGTTTATCTTCTTAATCTTAAGTTATGCCCTATGAGAGAGCTTGTATGTTAGCTTTGCTGTTGGGTTCCATGGAAAATGGTGCTAAGTGTGATTGAGCAAAGATGAGCTCCCTTTATTTAATTAATTAATGTAATTAATGCTCTCTGTAGCATTAATGAAATGAAGCGCTAGTCAATATTTTGATTTGAGCAACCATTTTTTGAAAGTTTTGTTCAATTAAAAATTTGAAGAGACAAAAACTTATCTCTAGGATTGAATGCTGGAATGTCTGTGTGTGACTATTTTGAGTATGACCATCTATGGTGACATTTTAATCCATGGCTAAGTGTCAGGTTTATAGATATGCATTTGGAACATGAATTCTGGAATTTCAGAGTTCTGGTATTTCAGCATTTTGCTATTCTAAGAAATGAAAGACATTTAAAGACTGAAATTAGTGTATTTTTTTCTAAACTTTCATGTTCTCTCTTTCAGATTTTAACTATACCAGTGAAGGCGGTGATTGCTGTTGGCTCCCTGACGTGCTCCCCAAAACACGTTGTTCTCCCACCATCCTTTCCAGTAAGCCAATGAGTTCCCAGCATCACACGTTGTGTTTTCTATTTGTCCCTTTCAAGAGAAACTGCTTCCTTGAATTACTGCATGCTGTCATATTGCTGCAGAGATTGTGCTTTTGAGCTTTTAAGATCCTGCTTTTATCACTATTTTTTCCCCAAAGTTTCCAGCACAAGTTCTCTACTTCTCTCTTACTGCATCTGCTTGAATGGTGCCTGCAGTCCTGGCATGGGCCCAGACCTGGTGCTCTGCAGCTCAGTTCCGATGCAGCTCTGGTCACTTGGTTATCCTCAGTGTGCTGGCTCTTTCGAGTAAGGAAAAACAGAAATGCACGTGTGTTCCTCAGCAGTAATGTGATGCCAGAAGGCAGCTAATGAGCTGAAGTTTCAGGATGAGAAGTCCTTGAAGGATTCTTTTGTTGCTTCCACACTGGAAGAGCATCTTCTTCAGAGGGTACATGGCAGAGTACACCAAGAGGAAAGCAATGAACCTGTGGCACTCTGCAGTGACGCTGCAGCTCTGCAGCAACTGCTGCTGGGCAGTGACTGTCAGCCCTGCTCCTGCAGGGCTGTTTGTACCAGAGGCAGCTGCTCTGCGTGGGGCTGCAGGCTCAAGCAGCCAGTCAGTACAGCAGTTTCACGTGTTCTTCTGCACTTCACCATCAGCACAACCACAGCACCAGGGGCTCCTGAACCTCGTTGGCTTTGGCGTTTTACACGAGGGCAAACTGCATGTGGCTTTCTGAGCAGAGAGTTTTGTGTGACTGAAAGTCATTGGGAAAGGGATTTAGGAATCTGGGAAAGGGATCATTGGGAAAGGGATCCGCATGCTGCACAGAGCCGCCGGGCGCGCACAGCCCCTCTGCCCCAGCACCATACTTGGCCAGGGAGACGCGGTCCAGCTCTCTTGGCCTGGAATAGGGGTCTGGATTTCCTCTGGCCCTCGTAAAAATCCTCAGGCCTCAGGAGAATCCAAACAAGTCTTTAAAAGTTCTTGCTCTTCCATGTGTCTCGCAGTAATGACTCTCTTTTCCCTTGCTCACTCCTGCTATAAGAAGTTACTTCTGAAGCTTATGGGATGGTTGTGGACATTCCTGCATTTTTTTCAGTCCAGAAGTATTCCTGGCCATTTTGTTTATGCCCTGTCAGTACTATCCTGGAGCTTTAGTAGCTCTCTTCCCTCTTTTTAGCACTTGGCATCAGTATAGAGCACTGTATGTGCTGTGCCTTCCTCTTCATAGGTTAAAAATCCATGTTTCCCCCTAATATTTCTTTCATGTTGGACTCTGTATTTCCCTGCTTGTCAGTCTACTCTTTTCCCTCATCTGCAGCAATCTTCCCTTTCCTATGTGTGTGACATCTGCCTGGTCATCCGAGTAAGGTTTTACCTCATTCTTTCACCACTCCTGATAACCTCTAGTGAGAACCTCTCAACAGACCCCTGCTGGAATCACTTTTGTTTCCTGGTCTGTACTGCACAGTCTCTGGTATGGATAGAACAGACTGGATATGGTCGAACCCCAAAATAGACTTAATGGAAGTTAAACTTCTTATTAGATTCTAAATTCATGATCTTGTGTTTTCAGCTATTGAATTTGGTCCTACTCAAGACCAGTAAGTCATTCTAAATCTTGATTTTCAGTATTCTCAAAGTGCTGCTCACTTTGCAGTATCAGGGGGCTGTGTTTATCTTTCCTTTGTATCAGATAATTAGTGAAAATATTCATAGCTGATCTTCTCCCACTCTGATTTCTTTTCCTCCCTTGGAACTCTGCCTGCCTTTTAGATGGCTCCTTGTTCCTGCTGCTGATCTTAGGTTGTGCACTTGGAATTAATTTTTTCACTTGCACTTTATCATGCTTTACATGCTCACTATTAGATTAGTGGTATTTTCTTGAAAGGGAGATGCAGCAGGACTTGTCAGAGGAGGATGCTAGGCTAGTCAGCAGGAGATTAGTAAATCTCTGCTAATTTATTGCACTACCCTTTCTCCTCTCCTTTTGAAGAGAGCACTTGTTATGCTGCATTTTTCAGTCTCTAAGGCTTAACCTTTTTTGCTTGTCATCCTTCTTTCATCCCCGGAGTGCTCTAACTTTTGCCGGCTTCATGCTCTTGTCTGGGAAACTTTGGAAGCAATTGCTCTTTCCAGGAGCCTTTTAACTTCCTTTCAACATTAAGTGGTGTCACTGTCATCCCATCTCGCCAAAATCCTCAGGACCTGCCTGTCTTGAAAGAGGGGTGAGCTGTGTTTAGAAGTGGAGAAAAGAACATGAATCCCTAGAAACCTGTCTCTAAGTGCTGCAAGTGGCTTTTATTTAGATTGTGTGGTTTAACTCTGTACTTAATGCTTCAGTTCTGCCATGGTTTTTATCAGCCTACACAACTAAAAGGAATGTGCTAGGTAGAAATATATCCGGTTCGTGTGTTTCCCTTTTCTTTAGGGGAAAGTAGTGCACCAGAGCCTGAACGTCATGAACTCCTTCTCCCAGAAAGTGAGGATACAGCAGATACGCTCCCTGTCCCAGGATGTGAGGTTCTATTATAAGAGACTGAGAAGTAATAAGGAAGACTTAGAGCCAGGAAAAAAATCCAAGGTTGGTTTATGCCTTGTTTCCACAAGTTCTCTTTGCATATATCTGTGCATATGTGTACCTATAGCATATGTACTGTGATCATCAGAAACTTTCTCTCTTTTGTCTTTGGTTATTAGTTACTTTAGTTTGTTAATTGATCTCTTCTCTCTGTTTTGCAGATAGCAAATATTTATTTTGACCCCGGGTTGCAGTGTGGGGATTATTGTTATGTAGGATTACCATTTCTATCTAAATGTAAGTAACTTTCATCTTTGGAATTAAAAGCTAAATAATGAAAAGCTTTTCAGTTCCACAGTGATTTTACATGAAGGTTTATAAAAAATACATTGTATTTTAAAGCGGAATCTAAAATTCAGCACCACTTAGCAATGCAAGAGGATGCCTGGGATTCTGACTGGGATTTGCATGAGAACTTGTACAGGCGCTGGCTGGAAATAAAAGAGAACTCAAGTCACCGGTGAGTTATTTTACCCTAGTTACTTCCTCAGCCCCTTAGTCACTAGGTATATGTTATATCTAGTTATGTCTATATCTGTTAGTTATATCTATATCTGTTATATATGGTCAGTATAAAATACAAATATTTCATATTGCAGCACTCCTTGAGTGAGATAGAATGGGTGACAACAGTCACTACTTTAGAAAAGTTCCATAAACCAGATGAAATTCGTGCTCTTTGTTCAGGTCCTTAGTTTTTTTAACACAATAACCTTAATATCCTTGCTCCCTATACGATTTTAAAGGGATGTCTGTTGCTGCTCCTCTAGGATTGCTATATTTCAGTGATAGTTAAACTTGGTATTTCTCCTTGAGAGAAATTAAATAAAAGGTGATTCATCCTTGCTGTTTAATTTTTAGGAAAAGTGTCACACTGCCCTGTGGGCTGCTATATACTTCATAAACATCTGCTTTCTCATGTGCAAACTGCCATTGCAAAAAAGCTAGGAATATTAAAGAAAAACAAAATGATTCCATGTAGCTACATATAATAACAAAATCCTACATCCTTTATCAGGTTCTTGTTACAAGGTTGGTGTGTTAACAACTGCTAAAGAAATTGGACCTGAGCAGAATCCTCTGTTGATCTGCATTGGTAACTTGTAGGAATGTTTGAAGGAAAAAGTCTATTAGAAACTATTTCTCAATAAGTAGCACTATTAGCAAAATATATAATACTTTTTAAAAATAATCAGCTGCTCACGATACCATTAAGCAGGGAAGAAAATGTGTTTTTAAGACTTGGGCGACTGATCCGAACTTGAGTGTTTGGGCCCTTGCCACGAGACTTGCCCGGTTTGAAGTTCAGGTTTTTGTTGGTTTTGCTGCCTAGAGGACCCGATCCGGTGAGTCTTGTTCCGGCTCGCAGTGGGAGAGCTGGAACCAAGTGCAGCTGCCTGCGGATCTGCTTTAGATCTGTGAGGAGTTTGGACACATGCTCCATGTATCCATCCAACTATTTATTGCACTTCACACGTGCATAGCCACAGGATGCTTTGGGAAGGATCGGGGTGGTGTTCCCAAAACTGCCCTTGTAGTTGGACTGTTTCTACTGCTGATAGCTTTGCAAAGAAGGTGGTTAGCCAGTGGTTGTTACATCATATCTCTTAAAATTATTCTGATTTTTGTTTTTCATTTATTGATCTGAGTCGACCAGTTTTTGAAATGTGCAATGAGAGCTAGGTACATTCTAAGAAAAGGTAACTTTTTTAAGCCTTGCTATCCAAAGGATAGTGATATAAGAGAAATGCAAATGCTGAAATATTTATCGTACTGTTCCTAAGCCCTGCCACATTTTCTGTTCGTCATCCTCCATAAACAGGCCCTGGTAGGGTTTGGAACAGGTAGATGTTGACAGTAGCACTTTAGTAGCACGTATCTTTGGAGTACTTGGGTTGGTCTACTGCAGCACGTTTGGAGGAACAGCCAGATTTCCAGTGTTCTCCTTGCATGTAAACATGATGAGCTGTGCCATTTTTCACATAATACTCTTTTCAGGCTGCTTTCAAGCTTACTTTTTCCTGAATTTTGTACCATTTGAGTTTCATCAAGTGATTCTTTCCCATCCTTTCGCAGCCCGAGCGCCGTGCTGGAGGTGGACACGGACCTGCAGAAGGAGGTGCGGGTGCAGGTGGCGGCGGAGCTGGCGTGGCCGTCGCTGCTGCGCTCGCCGCGCCGCCTCGCCTTCCCCCTCACCAGCACCAACGGCTCCGTGGTAGGTGCCGCGCGTGGGGCGCGGAGCTGCCGCTTGCCAGCAGCCCCCGCGCAACCCCGACCCTTACAACGTTGTCATTTCTGATCAGGAGGAAGATGTTTTCCTGGAAAATCCCGCTGACGTCCCTGTGTGTGTTCAGTTCCTCCCTGTAGCTCTGTATTCGCAGCCAGCCACCTTTGTCGATAAGCTCTTGGAACGGTAAGGATCAGCTTGGAATGGCCCGGCTTTGCTCTGCAAAGTGCTTTCTACCAGCGGAAACCAAGTCTTGGGCAGCCCTGTTGGTTCTTGCAGTGTTGGCTGCTTCTAGAATTTGGATCGTTGGTGCAATGGGAATAGAATTTAGATTGATTTTCCCCCACTGGTTCCTCAGTATTCTTTTGCTGTTTAGAAAACAAGATGTTCCCCTTTTTGCCTTAACATGTGAGGGAGGAAATAAGAGAAATCACGTGATACTTTCAGCTATGTATTGTTTTAGTTCTACCACAAGGTCTTGGTTTGGGCTAAAATCTCTTTTATGTGCGTATTTATTAGGATACGCCTTGATTTGGAGCGGGGAGAAAAAACCATATTTTTATTTCAGGTTTAATTTGAGTAAACCTACAAATTTCAATCCGAGAACTCTAGAATTCCAGGTCTTCAGAAACTCTGTAAGTATTTCAGTATATTTGAATATTGGGAACTTGGAGGGGGTTAAAGATGTGTTGTGTTGGGGAGGGAAGGGGGTTGTGTCCTTTGAGTTTAGCATTACGGTATGTAAAGAATGATACCTGTATTGGATATTTTCAGGAAAATAGTAAAAGTAGTGTTTCTTCTAATATGACTTTCCCTGTATGCTTCCTGTGTGACAGGATTGTAGAGATTATGGAAGAACTGTATTGACTCATTTTCTTCAGCATAGTGGCTACTCTTTCTAAAATTAGCTAAGGATTGGGTTTTCCATTGCCTTGTTCTGCATTTTAAACTTGTTTGAAATTTTAGTGGACATCCTTAAGTACACACTTTCTTTATGGGTCTTAACACATCCTGAAGGCTTGCTTTTTAATCCAATGCACACGCATTTTGCCATTAATCTTAGATTTGCATTTCACTGCTTACACTGAGGCAAATTTAGCAAAATATCCTGCTTTCGATAGTCCTTGTATTTGAAGCTTGCATTTTTCCCCTCCTTTCTTTACTTAGAGATAGTATTCTGAGTATTCAGAGTAGTATTCTGAAAATATTTTAATAGTGGAGGAAAGTTAGAAATATACCTTTTTAAAAAAATTCTTGAAGTCACAAAGCAGGAGAGCTTTAGGAATCTACAGGTGAATATTTTAGCCATGTTGCTCTAGTGTTTTGGTCAGGGTGTGAGAAGAAAATGTTCCCCAGTTAGCTCTTAGCTCAAAAGCTTTCATGTGATCAGTTCACTGGGTCATAGACCTCTTCGTAACAAAGTTTGTTTTCTAGCTAAAACGGTGTCAGTTCATTAAATACTTGTAAAAGTTCCTATTTAAAGTTCCTATTTTTAAAGTGCTGTTTGTTTGGTTTTTTTCCCCACTGTCTTAAGGTCCAGCCTCTGCAGAGCGCTGTGGGACTTGCAAAGGGCCTGGCTCGGCATTCAGTCTTAACCCTAATATTAAAACCTGGAGAGAGAAAGTCTGTCAAAGTAAAATTCACTCCAATTCTTAATAAAACTGTTTCGTCCTTAATTGTTATCAGGTATGATAGATGTTTCTGAATGGTTTGAGTTCTGAATGCTCGTTACTTACGTGTAAGGCCATATCCATGGCTGGGTCTCCATAGGAGGTAACCACTTGTACAAGAGTAACTGCACAGTCGTAGCCATCAGGGTAAGCAGATCTCCTTTAAGTGTGTTACACTAGTTAAACTATAGTCAGTATAGAGTTTCTGATAAAAATACAGGGACTACTATTGATGTGTTTAAATATATATCTTGCAAGCAGGCCATTTGCAAGATGCAGCTGCAGTTGGTATCATGCTTGTAAAGAGCATCTCTGACTCACTGCACTTACTGTTTGAATGAAACGTGGTGCTCTCAATATGATGATGAAATACAAGCTATAACTATTACGTTTTGATATGTTTTGCTGTGGATTCTTAGGCTTTTGTCTTACAAATGTTCTGTATGGAGATCTGCACAGTTTTGTGCCGTGCTGTGGGGAATTACCTATGGCTCTGCTTATATCCCTGTCTGATAGAACCTCAGAGTCTGTAGAGAGGTTTTCAGGAGCAACAGACTGCATAACTCTGCTCTGTTTTTCCCTGTGTCCCCAGAAATAACCTGACTGTACTAGATGCCCTCCTGGTGCAAGGACAGGGAACGACGGAGAGCTTGAGGCTGGCGGGCAAACCTCCCGGGCCGGGGAGTTCCTTACGCTTCAAAATCACGGAAGCCTTGCTGAGGGACTGCTCCGAGAGTGAGTACCGTGCTGAGGGGCTGCTCCCAGCGCGGAGCCGCTCCCAGCGCGCCTGCGGAACGCTTCTTCCCTCTTCTGGTCCCCCGGGAATTTCACTCCTTGAAGACATTAAAGATGCTTCCTAATTTGGGCAGTCAAAGGCAATATTTTGAACTTTACCATCTTAATAAGATAATTTTCAAAAAATATAATGAAAACAAATATTCTTCGCCTGCTAAAGTTCAAGGTAGAGGTGTTAGAAGTTCTACTGAGATAAGATCTAAATCTTAGACGTGAGCAAACCTGGAGCTTGGCTGCAACTTTCTACACATTTTTCACACCTCCTTTGTAATCTGCGTGTACCTGGCAACATGGAGAAAGGCAGAGGGAGTTGCTATATGAAGACTCAATTCCCAACAAATCCTGTTCTCCTTGGCCTCCCTCATCCTCTCTCCTGGTATAATATTGGCAGGGCTGTCTCTTTCACCTTAATTTACAAAGTAAGTGTAGGATGTCAGTTGAGCACAGCACTAATTCCTTTGTTCTGTTTGCTTCTAGAAATGAAATCAAGAGAACCAAATTTCACACTGAGAAGAACTTTCAAAGTGGAAAACACAGGGCAGCTGCAGATCAACGTGCAGTCTATGGAAATCAGTGGCTATACGTGTGAAGGATATGGATTTAAAGTAGTTAACTGTCAAGAGTTTGCACTAAGTGCCAATGCCTCTAAAGATATAGTCATACTGTGAGTGTGCTACTTGCCATTATGGACATCTAAATGGGGTCATACCCAGGAATTTTGTATTCCTCAATCTGTGTTGGAGGAAGTCTGTGTTGATGAAGTGCTGGGGTGTTTTGCATAAGCTTTGAAGGTTCTTTTCTTACACAACTTCCAAACCCACACATAATAGTTACGTGAACAGAAGAAAAAGATTTTTTTTGAAGAACTTGGCATTTTCATTATTGATTGTGGTCTTACTGTTGTCTCTATCCAGTATGTACCGCTTACTGAGCTGGAATAGCGCTGCTATCCAGCTTTTTGTGCCTCTGCTTCGTTTGGAGTACGAGTGCATTTGAGATGGAGATTTACGCTTACGTTTTTGGTGCATTGCAGTATGTGGAAAAGAGCTCTCGGTCTAAGGACTATTATCATAATGCCAAGCATTTTCATCTTGGATATTTTGTCTGTTTCCATGATTATGATGTTTACTTACACATTTTTTTTAAAGTAAGAGATCTGTACACCAAAGAAAACCCTTGTCTCTTCATATTGCTTGGATTTAAGGCTAATGAGAGGGTGCCATGTAACAAGTCCAGGAGGTGCTGGGGTTATTTAAGAGAACATCCAAGCCCCTGCCGGCCGTGGAATCCCGCTGGTGCTGGAGTGCTCATTGTGATGAGACAAGAACCCCATGACGATGCTTTTGGAGAAGGCGCCCAGGCCTGGCTTGATTTTGTTCTCAGATGAGCCCTCCAGCTTTGCAGCTCGCATGGTGATGGGCTCGTTGCTTAGTTAGGGCTTTGCTGTTGTTATTCCTACACACCGGTATGGGCAGACCAGGGGCTGCTTATAAGCAGAGTCAGCTGCAGCTTGGTCTGTATAGAAGAGGTGCACAAGTATTTTGGGGCTAATGGGTGGATGATGATTAACCACGCTGCTCAGGCTACTTGGTACAAATGCCATGGCTCACATCTCATTCAAAAAGAAATTTGAAAGAACGACTGTGACTAATGAAAGTTATCTAGCACTTTTCTATTCTTCTAGTGAAGAATTCCAACGTAGTCCGTTTTGTTTTCAGGTTTACACCAGATTTCACTGCTTCCAGAGTCATCCGTGAGTTGAAGTTCATCACAGCAGGAGGCTCGGAGTTTGTTTTTGTCTTGAATGCCTCCCTGCCCTATCACATGCTAGCGACATGTGCAGAGGCGCTGCCCCGGCCCAACTGGGAGCTCGCGCTGTACGTCGTCATCTCAGGAATCATGAGGTAGGTGCCGGGG
>JAUBOD010000140.1:4918162-4931720 GCA_032353885.1 Nothura maculosa
GAGCTGGCATCTTTGTGGGCTCCTGGCCTGGGAAGCTGCGGATCTGTGAGCATGGGATTTGGCTGAAGCACCTGAGTTTGCTTTCTGGAGAAGCAGAAATGGAGGCATCTAGAAAACCAGATATGCAGTGCTTTATAGGCATCCTCCCAGATGAGTAAAAAGATACTCTATATGCTGCAAAAATACTCCTGTTTTTTTGAATAAATTTCCTCAGACCAGTTGATATCTTGATGCAAGAGAGACCCTTAATTTGCTTTCTTAAAAACTGATATGCTGCTATAATGTCTTTTATAGGAGCCTGAAAAACAAAAGGGAAAAACTACACCAGAAAAAAACGAAAATGAAACAGTCCAAGTAAAACAGAAAAGTAAAAAGCTACTAGCAAATATCAAGAAAGAAATCCCTGTAGATGTGAAAACCAGGTAAGCAAACTAAAGGAGGTATCCCTCCTGGCGAGGGAAGAGCAGATAAAAATCTGTGCATTCAGCTGTTGTGACCGCCAAACGTGGCTGCTGGCAGCAGCAGCAGGTAGCCCTCGGGCAGCTTACGCATCCTTCCGGGTATCAGGGAATATCTAAAGTTGGTAGATAAGAAATTATTTGGTCGCAATGCAGTGCATTAATAAAATGAGGGCTAAGTCTGAAGGAGGAAATGGGGTTAAGCAGTGCTCAGGTTTCTTGTTTTTAACAAGCATTGCACGGAGAAGGGAGGTGCCCTGGCTGGAACCAGAGCTCGGCAGCTCCCTGTCTTTGGCCATAGCATGAGGTCGCGGGCTCGGCACATTGCTGCCCTCCCTTGCTTTGAGAGGTGGTTGGTGGTCGGTCACATATGGAGCAAGGGAAAAAGAAACCTGGAGCCTTATGCAATTGAAGACTTTTCTTTTAAAAGTCCACTTATTATTTTTATTTCTTCTCACCATTATCCCCTCCACTGAGCCATAAGGTGGCTGCATGTTGCATTCAGAGTATCCGGAGGCCCCGAGAGCTGGATTGGATTTCTTCTGCAAGAAATAGAAGAAATAATTCTCCCCTAGAAAGCTCCCTGTTTGAGAGGGAAGCAAATAGGAAAAAGAACAGTATGTAGGCAAATGAATTTGGTGGGAGGATTGAATAGTCTGACATCATTTCTTAAGCAGTGATTCCGTACGTTCTTGACAATAGCACATCAGGAGCACGGGATCTTAGAGAAGAGGGAGAGCCTGGAAGAGGGCAGTTGCTCCCTCCTGCTGGCTCTGCAGTCAGTGAGGTTTGTAATCCTGGAGCGCTCCCTGAATGCCGCTCAGGGAGCCGCGTGGGCCGGGAAGGGGCCGGGCAGGAAGGGCACAGAGGGAGCTGCCTGTAGGAGACGTGGGAGATGCCAGCGGAGCTGCACTAGTGGCAGCTTTGAGAATGGGCTCGTGCTTCCTATAGGAAAGCCACAGGAGACCAGGAGAGCTTGTGTAAGGCCATAGGGCATGTTCAGGTAAACTCTTCTGCAGCACTTGGGAGAGCAAAGGAATGAACTGCTAATAATTTGATGTCTGTTTTCAGTTCTTTGGAATTGTCATATACTCCCCCAGTGGAAAGCAAGCCACGCAAAACCTTTCCAGCCAAGATACCTACACAGCACCTTTTGACAAATGGGTCCAAATCAAGAAACCTCCCCAAAACGCGAGGTAGCGTGAGATGTTTTTGTCATGAATATCTGGGCTGTTGAATGCTATTTGTTTACAAGCACTTCGGTTAATTTTAATTCTCTATTTGACAGGAGAGCTGTTCATCTGAATCTCCTTGGACTTGGTTTTGTTTTCTTTTGCTTTAATAGGTCCAAACAGTAAGTTAATGGAGAGCAGGCCTTCAGTGTTAGCAAAATTTCTCCCCAGTGGTTCTGGACAGGAGCTGGGAAACACCAGCAGCTCAGAAGGGGAAAAGGATTCTCCGCCGCCCGAGTGGGACTCGGTGCCGCTCCACAAAGCTGACAGCTGTAAGTAAGCGTTAGAGTTAGTCCTCTGCCATGAATATCCATAGGGAAGATCGGTGTATCCATCATCTGCTCCTCTCCTCACTGCATAGCTGGGCTCCCTTTTCTGTTGTAGGCCCCATATCAAGAGCATCTGTTACAATTGGGGCAGGTTGAAAGCAGTATGAGCAGAGCATGGGTTTTTCCGTAGTGCTTCAGAAATGACCCGAATGCAGGAGCTGTTGAGGAAATTGAGGAAATATGAATTACTGCTTCCAAAAATAAGTGTTTTCTACAGCAATATAGGTTTTGCTTGGTTAAGTCTGCTGAAGCTAGAGCTCAAATTAGTCAAATGATCTGTCCTTGAGAGGCAGCACCATAGTGTGTGGTTAGCGTGCTACTGTGAGCTTCCTGATTGCATTTTAAGCCCTGTGTATAGGAACTAAATCACCCTCCTGCTGGTTGTATGTAAACATGAAATGTCCCTCTCCACGGGGCTTGTTCAGAACCATTCTTACTGTTTAAAAAGCCATTCTTTCTTCCATGCACATCACTTTTTTGTGGTGCTTTCATTCAAATGCGATCTGAAAATAGGTAGTAAACCGGTATAACAATAGGTGAATATAGTGACGACCCACCTCTCCTTTGGATACCTGGGGAGAGCCTCTGGTCATCCCTCTGTTTGAACAGGAAGGGAGCAGCAGTTAGCAGCCGTGGTTATGAGCAGCCGCTGCAGGAGGGCGCTTTGTGCTTCCTTCCACAGCTACAGACAACCTGTACAAGCTTTCTCTGCAAACGCTGAGCGCGGACGCGTTCCTGAAGCAGCGCCAGCCCTCGCCGACGCCTGCGTCGCCGTCACCGCCGCCTCCGGCAGCCTTGGCCTTCGGGCCGCGCGGAGGCACCTACAGCAGCATCGTCAACAGCAGCAGGTGAGGCCACAGCTCTGGGAGGGCCTCCCGCTGCCTTCCCAGGCCCGGGAGGCTGGTGGGCTCTGTGGTGCTGCTCCCGTCACACACTCCTTTCCTCTTCCCGTGGAAACTGCTCTGCATGCCGTGCCATGCTGTCGCTTTCCTGGGATTTCTGACACAACCTGGTGCACTGCAGAACTGTGTGCTTTTACAGGACAGGTGGAACTGTTGTTGCCATTTTCATTTTACCCAAGGATACTAGCTTAAATAACTCCTTTTATATCAAAATGCCAATGTCCAAAATCTTACTTTATATATATTCTTTTTTATTCTCATTTTAGTGAAACAAAAACCAAGCCGACTAATGGTACCAAACACAAGCTGGCCAAGGCAGCGTCTCTGCCAGGCTGGAATGGAAACCCCACTTTCGCTGCTGTAGCTGCTGGCTATGACAAGAGCCCAGGTAATGGAACCAGGTTTGAGTTCTAAATACTGCTGAATATTCCCTGAATGTTCTGGGTTTATACTCATTTTACACGTATTTTTGCAGGTGGCAGCGGCTTAGCAAAGATTTCACCAACGAAGACAGATGTTTCCAGCAATATCAGCATTTCCCACCCAGTTGTTGACAGCGATGGCTCTGACAGGTAACTTTTGTACCTCTTGCGTGTACTTAAGCTCCTAGAAGAGACACTGTAACCCCTTAGTGGCATTTCTGAAGGTCCCAAAAGGGCTTTTTTTGGGTTCCCCAAGTCCTGCACAACATCACTCGCCTCACTAAATATGACAAGGTGTATTCCCTCCCTCATTGCCTGTAACTCAACAGCTCCAATATATCCAAATATCACAAAATTAGCCTCCTCTTTCTGCGTTTTGAGGGGTGTACCCCAAGGTCACTCGGCTGGTTTATAGGCAGAATTTCTGGCTACAGAGGCACAGCAGTGTCTTTCACTCGCAGATTTACCCCCGGGATCAGAATGATCACCTGCACTTTCTCCACCCTACGAGTAGAAGTGGCCCATAACCATAATAAGCCCCGTTCCCCAGCGCAGGCTTTCTTTCTGACGTGGTTTTAGAGCGCGTGTCTGCGTCAGCTCGGCTGTGAAACTCCGTAGCTGCTCCAAAATAGGAACTAGGCTGGTGTGCGTTTCGATATGTAAAGGAATCGCCGCTCTGGGCAAGATTTGTGGGTGGATTTTTGGTTTGTTTATGTAAATGTTTATCACTGATTCCAGTTAGCTCGTCTGTATTTTCAAGAAACTTGCCCACAAAGTACAGCGTAAGGATTGGTGTGGCCTTTGAGCAGTTCTGATGCTCATTTTTTCCTTCTGCAAATCAAAGACATGGCACTGCATCTTGGGCTAAGTGTCCTTGAAAAACTGAGCAAAGCAGTTAGTTCCAGGTGTGTGGAGCTCATCCTACAGATTAAGCAACTTTTTATCTAGAGCAAAGCTCCAAAGTAGATACATACACCAAAAAGGAGAATTTCTATATATACTCAAGCCTTTTGGTCAAACAAGGATAACTTAATTTTCCGATGCTTGGTTGCAGTTCAGTCTTCTAACTGTATCATTTTCTGTCTTTGACTCTTTCATGAGGTATCTGTCTGAATTGCTTTATATATAGATATAACAATATATATATGTATATAAATATGTATCAGAAAGTTGGTATCCCTGGTGACAGTGTGTTGATGAGTTGTTTATTGCTTTTTTCCACGCTCTGTGACGTTTAGTTCGGGTTTATGGAGTCCCATCAGCAACCCTGGCAGCCCCGACTTCACACCCCTCAATTCATTCTCTGCTTTTGGACATTCTTTTAACTTAACTGGAGGTGAGTTGTTGTTTTCCACATTCTTTCAGCATTCATATACAGGAACAGTGCATTTTCGTTCTGCTTTTAAACATAGGCACTGGCCCCATCTCCCTTCCTTTCCAAAATACGACCATGTAGGAGTCTGTTTTTTTTAAAAAAAAAAAAGCTGGCTTATTCACTACTTCAGCCCAGGGAGGATTAGTGGAAACTTGTATTGCTTGTTGTGCTGGAAATGAGTGTTTGGAAGTGTCTGGATTCCCTTTCTCAGGAAGCTGTAGGGTGGCTCTGAGCAAGGGTGCCTCTAGGGCTGGGGCTTCCTCAGCACTTTGCACCATGCTCTGGAAGAGGCAGAGGCCCATCCCGCATGGAGCTTTCCTCTGGTGTTGGCCTGCAGTGATGGGAAGGGGGTGCTGCAAAGTAAAAGAGCACGTTTTGCTCATGAGGGGCTGCTTCAGCACAGCTGCTCATCCTGCTGTAGTCGACCTGGTTTATGAAATAGGATTTTCAGTACTGCTCTGCTTGTGCCAGGGTCCCTGCTTATTTGCTTGTTGTAGAGTTCCAGGATAGAACAAGTTCCATAGGCTGAGGCAGAATGATGCACAATAATGTGCTGTAATTTGTGGTTCTAACCTTGTATGTAGCACCTGCCTGCTGTAGGGCACGGGAGACATATACTACCTATACCTTTTAGAAAAGTATTGACACTACACTGAAAAATATTACACTGTTCTTCATACAGAAAGAGGAAATGCAAAATACTCAGACTTGTTTTCTTTTCTTTTCAGAGGTTTTTAGTAAACTTGGTCTAGCTCGACCTGCGTACGGACAGGATGTTCAGAGGAACTGGAGTGAATTCAATAATGTTCCATCATCCATCTGGGACCCTTCAGCTACAGATGCTGTACCCTCCTGGCCAACCAGCTCCAGCTCCCCAACTCACACAACTGCAGTAAGTATTGAGCCCAGATAGGGTGCTGTTCCTGTTGTTAACCTGTTCCATGTCTGCCACCTGGGACCCCTCATTTAGAGGGGCTTTAAATTGTAGAAAAATGTCAACAGAATGGTCAAGGGAAAAGGGAGGTTATTCATATTTATAGTTCGCTCTGGTTAATTTGAAACTGCCACTGGAGAAAGTAGTTAGTCCAATTAGTCCACTCATTTGTGGATGATGGATCCATGTAAGTTTACTTCACATAAAACATTTGTCATGAGAGCATCTACGAGTGCTTGGAAGAGTGTGTTCCATTTTCCCATGCCTAAAGGTGGTGGAAAGACCTTCTGCTCCTGGGCTGTGCTTGGACGTAGCTGCCTCTGTCACTTCCAGCTTGATGGGCAGCTGCAAAGCAGCCAGTGCAAGTATCTATCTGTCCAGTGTTGCAGCCTCTGCAAATTAAGATATAGGCTAAAACCTTTGTCTTAAAGAAAATCAAGTGTGAGGTGCTTTGTTCTGTTTTTTGGGGTTTTTTTACTTAGAAAAAAACACTGAAGGACTTGGTATAAAGCTTTGAAAGCAGCTTCTAATCTGATAGAGACCTTGAGTATAGCCAAAGTGAAGAAAACTTTTTGGCAGGTTATAGCACTGCTTGTTCATCCTTGGGCTTCTCTGTCAGAATAAAACTTACAGCCCATCAGCTGTCCTCGGTGCCAGCTGCAGCCATTCCTCATCTTGTCTCCTGCAAATGTTTTGGCAGTGAGTAAGAGGCAGTGTTTACTTCACCTGGTGGCAGTGCAGAACAGGGGAAAGGGGAGGCCTAAATAGGCCACAGCCTCTTAGGGACGTGCGCTCGCTTGATCCCTGTCACGGGATTGCAACAGCACTGAAGTGACATAAGGAGAGAGATTTGCTTTTGGTCACGTGGAAGACAGATTTCTCCTTGTGGAATAGGAGGGACGCATTGAGGACAACCAGGGCAATCTCTCTAGCTTTACCCTATTTTCTGGCCCCTTCTGAAGAGCACCCAGAGGTGCTTCAGGGAGACAAACCAGGCAGGGACGGCACTGAGGATATAGCTGGATTTGGAAAAAGAGCAATTTAGGACCTTCTGCTAAGAGAAGGTTACTTAATAAACAAAAAGCAGAATAATAATAATAATAATAATAATAAAAACTTTTTTTATGGCAGTGACTTTTCAAGTGGTTGTGGTGATGAAGATCAGGACAACTTTGCTGTTCCTGCCACTGAACCTCAGTGCTAGGGAAGGGAGCAGGTACAAGGCTGAGCTCTGTGCTCTCCCTCCCACAAGACCAAGGCAGTTTGTACAAACAGCAGTTACATAGTGGCTTCTATATTATACTCTCGTACAGGAAAATTCCTGAGGAGTTATTTTCAGTCCTCATCCTTACTCCTGTTATTTCCCATCTTTTGTGTAAATCTTCCTGCTTCTGCATGAAATACTTAAATTCAGGGTTCTAACTCCCTTGAAGCCCTTTCTTCATTGCAGGAAGGGCGTGCAGGAAGGGCTCCTGGCCCCTCTGCCAGTAGTAGGGATAAACTGAATTTAGAGCTGGTGTCTGCGCATCAGAATGAGTGCTGTCTGTAAGCTCAGTGGTGTCATTGTTGCCTAGCTTAACTGTGACCGTTTAGTTACATAGAACCCAATTATAAACTGTAACCCAAGTTTAGTTCAAGATCAGTGACACTGGAGAGACCT
The DNA here is from genome assembly GCA_032353885.1 of Nothura maculosa. NCBI lineage: Eukaryota > Metazoa > Chordata > Aves > Tinamiformes > Tinamidae > Nothura > Nothura maculosa. The sequence continues at coordinate 4,925,475 of JAUBOD010000140.1, forward strand.
AATGATGTGGTCTTGATAACCCTTCAGTATGATCAAAGCTTGTCTAACCCTCTGCAGCAAATCCTACAAGGACCTTTTTTTCTAGCGTGCAACCGATTTCAGATATGCCTGAGTTGAACATATCTTTGTTCCAGGAAAGAAAAGTTATTAACCTGAAAATTATTTTCAGGTGCAGAGTCCACTGACACTAGTTAGGTTTTAGAGTCTATTACCAGAGGGCTCAGATCTTGGGAAGGGAACCTCCCTCTCCATTCTGCAAATCCAGCCGTAAGGATGAGCGCAGCTTGCAGCGCGCAGCTTAGTGGGCCCCAGCTCTGAGGCAGGCTGTGTGTTAAGCCTGCGTGCACCAGGTTCTCTGCTACTGTCAGCATGGGAGTTAAGCCAGCCGTTTTCCTCCTGGCCCTTGGCTGCTTCCAGCTGTTGCTTCCCACAGCTCAGCTTATCAGACTCCTTGCTCACTGCTTGCAGCCCTTTGGGCTTTACTGAGGCCTTTGGGGGGAGCTTGGCTCTCTTCCTTTCTCCGTGTATTCCTGAGGCTTGTGCATCCCGGATGCACCTGTGCTGTGCTGCAGTACACCTGCACTGTGGCCCTTTGCCAGAGGCTCCTGTGCGGCTTGAGAGCCGAGGCGGAACGCCTGGAAATTCATGCCAAACAGCTAGTTCTCCCATCCACTTCCCCTTCACCTGGAGAACTTTGGGGAGGAAAAAAAAGTGTATGTTGGGAATATGTGGAGATACACACGTATGTGAGGCTAAACACAGGCAGGCTCATCCGCAAAGTTGCAGTTACAGTTTAGTAACAAATATCTATCAGTGCAAAGAGATAACTGCAAACTGTGCAATCAAGGATCGTGGGCTTCCTCCATGGCCACCTTCCACTACAGCTTGAGTTTTGCTGTCTTTACCCAGACATGATCCACGTTCATCTTCCTGATTCTCAGTAGCTTAATGAAGCCTGGGCTAGTTGCCCATGGGTGTTGAGGCTTGGATGACAGCAGTGCCTTTGTGGTAAGGCAGTGCCAAAGCTCCCATGATGAGCGCCCCAAAGGCTGCAGTGTACGGGCGCTGTGCAGCTGCTTGTGTTGTGAGGCGCCTCTGGGCCAGGGGGGTGGAAATGCAGAGCCCTCAACTGCTGCTGAGCATGTGTGTGTCTCCCGCAGTCAATCCTGGGCAACCCGAGCGGGCTGTGGTCGAGCACTCCCTTCAGCAGCTCCATCTGGTCGAGCAACCTCAACAGCGCCCTCCCCTTCGCCACTCCAGCCAACGCCTTGTCGGGCATCGACCTCATGGGCGGCGAAAGCCCCTCGGCGCCGCCGCCCGCCCCACCGGCCCCGGCGCCCGGCCCCGGCCCCGCCGAAGACATGGCACACACCTACAATCCTTGGAGAATCTGGAGCCCCACCATTGGAAGACGAAGCTCGGATCCGTGGTCTAATTCACACTATCCTCACGAAAACTGAAATTAAACAAAAGGAAAAACAAACTTTTATCCAGGTCATGATACAATTCTGAATGCTAATTTTTGAAACATCATTTTCAGGCTGTTGCTGGTCATTGCTTTTTTTTTTTTTTTTTTTTCTTTTTTTTTGTGTTTTTCTCCCTGCCGGTCATGCTTTCATCACTCGCTCCTTTTAAAGTCTATCTTGCAATATGATAGTGTGAGATTGCAGATAAGCTTGAAAAAGTCTGGGGCTGGTCACAAGTCAAACTACAGCTGAAGCCTGTAAATCTGACCAGTTTCGCTGGGTTCATATTTTACCATCTGCCACTTTTTATTTAGGAAGCAATTTGAACTCTAAAATGGTCCTGGCATGCAATACTTTTATCAAATACCGGTTTTGGTTTTTAAATTTTTTCCAGTATTATGCTCCAAGATCTAATTTTAAAACAAATAAAGCACTTTGTGCTAAAATGCAGAGTATTTTTTTAAAATAAAGGCTGTCTTTGTTAACACAGGTTCTGAGAATGTAAAGAGAAAACAAACAAAACCAACACACAACCTTAAGAGCAAACGGCTGAATGTAAGAGCATTCTGTTGAGACTGTAATACACTTTCTGTGCTGTTTGTACATTTGTAAACCTGAATGCATTTTTAAGTTGAACTGAAATGCACACAGCCAAGACTTGTGGAAGAAACAAGATACCTTGTGCATTTCTTACGGATACAACTTTGGGTTGTACTTTAAAATAAATACTGCTTTTTTCAAGCTCTGGCTAATGTAATTCTGTCTGTCTCCAGGCACTTTCTGAACTCGCACATGCCTGAGGCTGCCACGCAGGAGAGGCCTTCAGGGCCAAATCTCCTGTTCTTAGGGTCTGTATTAATAGAACCCTCTCTGCGGATGAGTTGTGACTCCTCAGCAATGTGTGCCATTAGAGCGTTCAGGACCTTGGCAGTGGGTGCAGAGTAGCACAAAACACTGCGATGTCACCATGTGGAGTTGTGCTGGGCAGCAGAATGCTGGGAAAATGTCCACATATTTCAGTTTGGAAGTGATCAGATGTGGTAGCAGGTTGTGCTGTTCATGCTGCACCCCAACTCTGTAATACTGTTCTCTGTGGGCTCAAGCAAGAGCTTTGTACGTGTGATTTTCCTCTCCCCTGAAGTGCGTTTCTCTCAACACTAAAGCAAGCCCGAGTGCCTAAGAGCATCCAGCCGAGCTTGTGTGACTCACAAGCACTGCTCCCACTTTGCAGCAGCAGATTTTTATCAGAATCCATCATTTAGAAGATGAAGAGCTGCATATTGTAATTAAAACCTTCATGCTGCTGCAAGGAATATTGTATGCAACAAAAGGTAAGGGTTCCACTAAGTTGCTTATTTAAGTGACATCTTTTCCAGCTGGCTTTCTGCAAGCAGCAGCCCTAGGGCTGTCACTGTGCCCTGTTCCTGCTGCCACCAGCAGAAGTTAAAAATGAGGGTCTGGGAGAGAGGAGCTTTCTCAGATTCCTTTGTTCTTAAAATGCAGGTATTTTCAGAGCCATGCAAGTTGATGAGAGGTTCAGCTTGTGCTTATGTGCCTTTTCCTTCTGATGAATAACTGGGTGAACAAGTCTCTTTGCATACAAAATAGTCATTAAGCTACTGACATGCTGGGGCCTGTTTCTCTGTAAGATAAAAACTTAATGGTTACTGCTAGTTATCATCTTAAGTTGTTCATACCACCTTTTTTCCCCAGTGGGTCTTTGTATTAAAATTGAATTTTTGCTTATAACCTCCAAGGAATCAATCTGGGATACCAAATCATAGGTGGTTTAAGTGTCGGCAGGGACAGAAATGATTTCTGCTTTAAAAAATACCCTTGAACAACATGAGGCAACACCTACGTAGCTTAGACCTTCGCTTCCACATGTGAGCCCTTCCCTTGCCTTATTTCAGATAACCTCTGCCCCCTTTAGAACAGTCTCAGGTTTTTTTGCTCTCAAGCACCAATTAAATATTATAATTTAAGCTCCAGGGCCAACACAATGCAAGCTATTGTGATCTTTGACACATATCCTGCCCTTTCTTAAGAGAGGAAGAAGTAGACCTGCCCAAGGAGAAGGGAGAAAGAAAGGCTAAGCCCAAGGACTTCCTCTTTCTGGGGCTCTCTGCTCCCCCTTCCCTGTGCTCACTCTGTTCTGTGTAATTAAAGAGCTACTTTTAAGAACAGACCTAAATGGAATTTATGAGATTTAGTTTGAATAGAATTGTGACAAACTCCCTGTTTCTAATGAGACCTCTGTGCCCCGTCAGGATACCTAGGGCACAATTTTGCTGCTTTCTCCCTGTAATATTATGGGACAGTTGCACTTTTCAGATATTGAAAACAGTTGAGATCTCTAACATGATCTTAAGATTCAATTTTTAATTTGGTTTCACTTCTTCTTGAGAGATTTTACTCCATGTCCAAAGCCTGTGGAACTGTTGGAAAGTTGAGAGAGGCACGAAGCAGGTGTTGTGAGTTGGAAAGATTCTCCACAGATACAGCAGAATATTTAGAGATGGCAGGTCTCTTGCATTAAACAATTAACAATAATAATAATAAAGGCAAATTGAATGTATGCAAAGTCTTACATGGAGATTCTATATTGGATGGAAAATCCTGCAGCCTTCTGGAAGGACGGCTTTGGAGGATAGAGGATGAGCACAAGCTGTGGTAAGGTGTCAAGCTGCAAAGCTTTTCAACAGCAGCATGAAGAGAAGCTGAGGCATCGACTATGTGGGAAGGTCCATCTTGAATTAAAAAATAGTAATAGCAAATCAAAAATGTAACTTAAATTTCTCTGAAGAAAGGTTACTCGGGAAAACAGGGAGCTTGCATCCAGCAATTTCTTCTTTAGACTAACATCAGGGCATGACTACAATGCAGCAACTCAACTCTTTCAAACCTGGGAAACACTGGGAATACAAAATAAAAACAAGGAAAAGAAATAATTACCATTAATTTTGCTAATTATTTGGATGCCCCAAATTTCTCTTCTGCCAGCTCTAATAAACAGACTTTAAAAGCCTGAGGAGCTTCTGGCATGTTCTAAATAGTAACTGCCTAAAGTGGAGAAATGTATCTTATGAAATCAGTTTACTTAGCACTAGCTCTACTTCAATAAAACTTGGAGACTTTGGTTACGCTCATATCAGGGCAGGACCTGAAGTTCCACCCAGTCGAAGCACTATGGGATACTCGGAAAAATTCAGGGAACTAATAAAGTGTCCTAAGGAGCAGCAAAAGCCCTGACACGTAGCAGGACCTGAGGAGCGTCCTGACCACCTCCTAAGCAGAACTGTGCAGTGAAAAAACCCTCCTTTTGACCAGTTGATCTGAACATGTCACTGTCATCCGGGGCACCCGTGGGCTCTGCTGCTCAAGCTGTAGCGCGCTGTAGCCCGGGGGTCTTTGTGTGGCAAGGGGATGTGAGGGGGATTTCTAGGAATCACTGCAGCAACAGGAGCCTCTGGCCTGCTTGCCAGAGAGCGTTGGCAGGTGTTGAACCACCGTGCTGGAGCCTGAGTAAAGCTCTGGCAAGCCATGGGGAATAGTTCATTTATGCACCCTAAATAAGGGAGAAAGAGGGCTTTTGGTGTCCTAAACAAAAACCCTAAGGCCAATGTCCATCCAAAGAAAATATATTTGATTTTCTGCACATTTTTTTGGGCTTTTCTAGTATGGATCTGTGGCAGAAGGAAGCCACCGGTGGCATTTTTGGCTCCATTAGAAGAAATCATTCTGGAATTACTTCCCATGGAAGAGGACAGTCACTGGGCAGAGGACTCTACAGTGCCTGCTGGCAATGCAGGAAAACGGGAGCTAGGCAGGAGGGCTCTCTACCTTTTAAGAAGATCATGCATGGGAGCTGGAAGCTGCAAGTGCATTGGAGCAAGTGACTACCATGTTTTGCTTTGTTGGCTGTTGCTGGATTTTTGTAAGGGAAAAAGGACCTTCAGCTGTAGCAGTCATAATTCTGCTAATATTAAAGATTTCAGCAGTGAAGAATGCAGAAAAGCAATCCCTAACCACTACACAAGCTTCAGCATCAAATGGGTATGACGCAGTTTCTGGGACTGTGGGGAAATTCTTGTTCTGCTGTGCAAACTGGGAATCTACTTGAACAGGACGAATAGGAATTTCAAGGAATATTCCCTGGTGTCTCATTCCAAACCAGCAACAGGGAAATTCCTCCATGTGAGCATCTGAAGTCAGTCCACCTGCCAGCTCTTACTCACATTTAGCGGCCTGGCCAGTCCTTTTATGTGGAGAAGTTTCAGCCTGCAATTCTAGGGAAAGAAAAAAAGAAATCCAACGCTCTTAAGAAAACACCAGCAGCAGAGTAATACCCTAGTGCTCCAGCTAGAGTAGCCAAAAGTCACAGCAAACTGCAACAGCTTAGTACTTGGAAATAAAAGGAGCAGGAAAAGATGCAAGAAAATAAATACTGCAGCTACATTCGGAATAGCATCCCTATTTAGAAAGCTAATGGCCAATTCAGGCACGTGTGAGGAGGGCTCTTTCCTTCAAAACAGGTGAGCTCAGGGGTCTGTGGCAAGTAACTAACTCACCAGAGCTCAAACGGGAGGCAAAGGCAGCAGCAGGAGCGGCCGCAGGGAGAGATGCTGCTGCTGCCGCTGCTGCTGCCGCTGCTGCCGCTGCTGCTGCCGCTGCTGCTGCCGCTGCTGGGCAAAGCGGGACCCTAGGCGGGCAGCTCTGGGAGCCGAGCCCTGCCCAGGTGGCTAAGCTGTGCTTCCCAAGCCTGGGAATGACTGTGAGG
>JAUBOD010000140.1:4979306-4989437 GCA_032353885.1 Nothura maculosa
TGAGCCATGTGCTCTAGGTGACCCTGCGTGTGCAGGGGGGTTGGACTAGATGCCCTCTAAGGTCCCTTCCAACCTTAAGCACTCTGTGATTCTATGAACAGAAGCTAAAGCACCACCTGGAAACCTTGTTCACCGCAACAGCCCAGTCACTAAGTTGCTCCTGTTGCTCTTTTGCGTCAGTGTTTCCATGCTCCGACACAAAACCCGGCCATGGCAGCGCCCTGCTGCTGCCCCGCTCACCTTGCAGCATCTTCCTCCAGGAGCAGCTTCACGAACTGCCGGGGGATGTGCAGCGACAAGATGCTCTCAGCCATCTGCTCCAGGATGCGCAGGTGGTTGCCGTCCGTCGTGGGGAAGCGGTACATGCGGCAAATGGCACCGCCAAACACTGCGGGATCCAAACCAGGCATTAGCTCTCACTTGCAGGGCTTGAGCTGAGGCTAATGGCTTAGATTCATGACAGGCTGCCTCCAGTTTAGCAAGGGACCAGCCTAGCATTTCCAAGCATGGATATTCGCATGCACTAACTCGCTGGAAAACTAACCTGCCTTAAAAAAATAAAACGATGCAACTGTCTTCCTCTGATTTTTCACCCCCCTAGTGATTACTTAGGAACAGACTTGCAGCTTGCAGAGTTTTTTTCCCCTGAATAGTCTAATTAATGAGAAAAGATTTCTTCTATATTGCAGATGATAAAAGCATTTATTCTTATATAACCTTCCCACAACGTGCTGCTCAATCAGCAGCCTGTTCCAACTGAAATGAAACATCTGCTTGAACATCCTGGGGCCACACACAGCCTGCCTTTCCTGGAGCTGGAAGGGTTCGGGTTAGAGCCCGTAGCGTCTCACCGGATTTCAACAGTGCGTCTTTCCGTAAGGAAGCGTATTTGGACCTGATCCCTAAGGATTCTGTTAAACTTTCATCCACTGGCAAAACCATCTGAAAAAGAAGGAAAACAAACCACGCATTGACGACTATATCATATAGACACAAAGGGAATATTCAACAGTTCAAAATAAATATTCCAAATATGTTTTCTGTGGAAAAAAGCTACCACAGCCTGAAATAATAAATTCACTCACTCTCCCCAATCTAAAGATTATGATTTATTACTGAATGATCCTAAATGCTGTAAAAAATGATCACCCAGCTTGACCAAGCAGCTTTGCTTGATTCCCCTCCAGTTCATAGGTTCAGTCCTGCACAGTTGTGAACTGTCTGCTGCTTCAGAAATGCACTGGCTGCACCAGCTCAGGGCACTGCAAGCCCAAGGACATGGGACATGTGTCCTTTCCACAAGAAGGGACATCAGGCACCTCAAGGCACCTTAAGCACTTGCAAATGAGAATCTTCTCCATGACTTGCAACCCCCAAACACTTCCTCTGCCAAATACCAAGCTGCTGCGCAATCATTAGGCTGTTCTTGGGAGAACTTTAGAAGCTGCAAAGCAGCATAGACCCTAAATGCAATTTAAAAATACTAAGAAGGACAGGAAAGCTGACAACAGACCTTAACTAAGTATGTTTCAGTGTTGTCAATAAATCCATGTTTTCTAAAGCCCACAATGGTTATACTCACCCGGCCATTAATTGTATCAGGTGACCTGGTCACTGGAGGCCTTTGGTCAGATTTTTCCTCCATTTGCCATCCAATAACTGTAATGTTACCTACACGGTCACTTTCAGCAGACCTGCAACAAACACTCTGCGTTGAAATTTTTTTGGAGGTGGACCTGTTTATCAACAAGGGAACACTTACAAAGGGCTTTTTTCATCTATGCACTTAATGCACATTTTACACAGGAAGCTTTTCAACCCCCTTTCATACATTCTTACATTCTAATGCTAGAGAAACACCCTCCTCATTTCACAACCACACTGCGCAGGCCTCCTAGTTGTGCACAACCTACAGACTAATTTTGACAAAGACTTTATGATATTACTTAAAAATAGGCTTTAAATGGCATTTTAAGGCTGTTGCCTACATTTAAAAATACATAGGAAGAACATAAGTAACCCTCTGGAACAAATGGTACCAGAGAGGCAACAGAAATACATCCACAAGACTGCAAGAAAAGGTCTATATATTAAAGATATGAAGCACGTATAAGACATTAAGACTTAATATAAGACATTGCTTCCCATTCAGCTCATGTATTTGATGGGTTACATAACAGAGAAAAGATGTGCATGGTCTGATGATGATAATCAGACATATTTAGCATCAAAACAATGGTTTTATTAAAGTCCATTTTCCAACTTTGCCATGAAAGAATAACTTCTAACAAGCATGTCTAGCAGAGGGCTAGGGGAGTCCTGCACCACACTCCTCTCCCTACTCATCTCCCTCAAAAAAAGTCTCCTCTTCTTCACAGCTATGAGTCACTAAGCCTATTTTACCCGTCATCAGTATCATACTTCTGATGTCTTCTCTAACTTATTTCCCTCGTTGGCTTCCCATTGTTAAAATCTGCTGATCTTTTCTTTGCAACACACTAGGGAAAGGGCCCAAGGTGTCTCCTCTCAGCATCCAAAGCTCTGTGTGTGCTGTGGTCAGCTGTGCCCGGGATCACACGTTCCTGCACGTCTCCCACAGTCACTGTTCTGAGTGCTGATTCACAGGTGATACAGCCAGGCTCTGGGCTGCAGCTTTTCCCCTTACCTTCTGTGATGAGGATTCCTGTTCTACACATCACTACAATGTGTGTTTACGCACTACACTTCCCTTTGCTTCATCTCACTCCACTTTCTTCAAAGTTAGCTGGTCTAACTTGGCCTGACAATGGATTTCATGGGTGATCCCTATGACTAGACCTCTTACCTTCAGGACAGGACTAAACTCGTATCTTCCCCATCTCATTTCTCCCTGAGTCAGACTTTTTCCACTAAACCTTCCAATATGAATTAGATTAGAAAATTACATCAGCCAATGTGGCTACAAGACAAGTCTTCCTGTTCCTATAAACACATATAGCAACATGCAGGTGTTGAGTTGTAAATAGAGCCTAGATTTCTCTGCCCAGGCATGGGATCCCACATAGCTAAACCTCTGTTTTGGAAGGGCTGGGCTTCCCTCTCACAGGCTGTTTATGTCTCAGGATAATTACTTTTTTTGACACTCTTCACAGACATGTACACAAAAGTGAACAAAAATACAAGAAAAACATAAAAGTGAACCAAGTGAACAAAAGCAAAATTGGTTTTGCCAAAACTTGCTTGACATGTAGAACTAGAACCAACATCTAACAGATCCCAAGAGACTTTCATGTCTTAGGTCTGAAAGTCTACGACCATGTTGTAAAAAGTTCTGTTCTACATGTTTTAATTACCATAGAATACAAAACCTGTCTTCCTTTAATAGTGACCTAGAACTTAAAAATGACAAAAAAGAAAAAGGGTTTTATCACTTCTCAAGGACCACTTTCATTGTATTTTAAGCACATTTTCAGGAACTAAGTTTTTGATTTCTAAATGGAACAGGAGAACATTACAAACCTTAGTGTTAAGTGCAATCTGTGATTCCTCTCCTGAAGAAGTTCTTTTACAGTGAACGTCCCAGAACCCAATAAATACATCTGGAAAGAAGATGAGTACCAGAGCTGTAATTTTTAATTTGCAGTGCACAAGGCCCTTGTCCACAGCACAAGAGCCTAAAATACAGTTACTATGCACAAGAATATGAGGACAAAAATGTAAGCGCATATGCCAATATATAACTAATTAAAATCTTTCTAAATTGAACACATTCAATAACTTACTAAAAACTCCTTTCTATACGAGGACCAAAAGCCATTTCCTTTCTTTAGTACTGAAAGGAAGACACCTCTCACCTTTCAAAATACACAAGTTAAAGCACACTGACACACAAAAAATTGAGAGCAACAGCAGAATGGGCCTCAAAAGGTCACTTTGCCTGGGCCAAAGCTTCATTTTCACTCCTTGACCCAAATGCAGCCCCTTGGGAAATATCCCTTTTTCCCCAGAGTCTCCCCCACAAGCAGGGACAGGGCTGCTGGTGCTCAAGAACCGAGATCTTCACAAGCCAGCAGGCACTAGAGGCCACAATCAGCGGTGGGGCCAATAGCCACAACGCTGGGGAGGCCACAGAAGGCAAAGCACTTACTGTTCCCTGAGATCTGTCCTTCACGTCGTACACGGAGAGCTTGATTTGCGTCATTTGATTGATAAGAGAGTCTTGGAAAAAGGCAATGCTGCTTAGGAATATAGGATTACTTGTTCCCTACAATCGTAAATGAAAAAGGCAAAAATTAATGCAATGTCATCCTGATCAGGAAGAAATGCTTCTGGTGTCAGCTTCAGTTTCCAACTGAACCTGTCAGTACTTGACCACCTACCTCAATAATTTCTGTCTGCGCGTGCTTCGTCCAGAACGCCTGAGGAGGAGTAGTTACACTCACTGCTACAAAACTATTTGGTTTTCGGTCTAGCGACGGAGTTAGCAGCTCGCTGCAAGCTTCAGGTAGGGAAGAGAGGAATAAATTTAGATCTGTGGTCTTCTGAATAATGCTGTAAAGCTCAATAATTTTTGTAATGGCATGTTACGTACAAAAGCAGCACAAAACGCCTACTATTCACCCTGCTGCCACAACACAACAGTGCAAATCCTCCACCTTGCTGCACGAGAGCAGTAAATCCGTGTAATTGGATAGTCTCGCTGTGAGCTCTGTGGATGTAATTTCAACTTGTTCTCTTCTACCACCTGCCAATGCATCCCTGAGGCTGGGCTCATTATAACAGGGCTCATGCCCAGCTTTCCCACCGGGAATCCCGTGAGCAGGGCCGCGTGGCATCTGAAGTCACACTCCATTAAGCCCATCACCAAATGGTATTTTGCCACGGAGAACCAACGGATCTGCTTGAACGTTGATCAAGCAGCACTGCTCCGAGGAGAACTAGCTGGTAATTGCAAAAGGGCACTAATTTATTTCCTCCGAAATGATACGAGGACGTTAAGTGCTGGGAAGGGAGTTCAGCTGCATAGGAAATGACTATCAAATGACCCAGTGAGCAATTCTACATAATTATATTAGGCTGCAGAGCTAAATTGTATCGCGTTAGAAACAGGTGACTACAGCTACTGCGCTCCAAGTTTGCTTTAGCTGGGCAAACAAAATGTTTAAATGGCCACTGAACAGCTCTGCAGTTCCATGTGTTTGCTTTTAGTTTACCTGAAGGCAGCTAAAACAGCTCTGAGGAGTTCCCGTAGACATTATTATTCATAACACAACTTCATGCATCTGAGACACATCTCTGGTTTTCATTTCAAGCATGCTGTCAGAGCATTCATTCCCAAATGAGTATCAGGAATTGCCTGATACTTGGGCAAGAAAACAATGCAAAAATTTCAGTTCTGACGATGTGGAATGTATTTCAGTATAAACAACAAAAAATAGACACATACACTCCATAGCACATAGCACCAAAATTAGGAGAGTTTTAAGTAATCCTAAAAATTTCTAAACATACCTAAACTGAACTCTAAAATCGGCTCATCAGGATCCTGAATGTTTCCTGTAAATCAGAAAGTTAAAACAAGATTACCAATCACTGCTGTCACTGTTAAGGTCATACAAGGGAAGCAATTACATTTTACAGAAAATATGAATATTTTAATTCAATGAATCATGAATAATATTTAAATTATTTATTAGCTAATCTTCAGTAGCTAAAAAATGACTTGAAAAATCTGACACGTTCTCATTTTATAAAACCCTTTATCACAGCCATTGAAATATGCAAACCTCCACAAACTTACATGGATTCTAGGAACAAGAACCCCAAATCCCAGCAGAAGACAACGGGATTAATGCTATTTAGTGCCTAGCCACTATTAGCTCCATTATTAAATTAAACACATTTGGCAGTGATCAGTGAACAGGGAGAAGTTGGAACGTACTCGTCTTGCTCACTAATTAGAGAAGGCCTCCTGTGGTTATAATCCTAATTCACTTCTAAATAAAGACGAGGGAAAGTAATGCAGCTTCCCAATTCTCCTGAAAACCGCACCCAATGTCCCATGAGGAGCTTGCCAAGACCCTCCCTTAACCATCCTGCCATCCAGTTGTTATTTTTCCTCCTCTTGCTGACGAGTCTCTTTAAAAACGGACAACATAAAGAGTTTTTAAACGATGTGGGGGCAGCCTTTATCCCACTCCCTCCAGAGACCCACACGCCAAGGGCAAGGGGAGGCCAAGCCCTAGCGGGAAGCGGGAAGGGGAGGCTGCGTGGAGGCTGCGGCACCCACCTGCCAAGGAGAGGCCCAGCATGTCGGCGCTCACGTCGATGGTGGAGGCGCGCTGCACGGCGCGCGCCCTGGCGCCGGGCCGCGGGCTCTGCTCCCTCGCCGTCATGGTGTCATGGGGCGGCCCGGCCCCGGCGCCGCGCCACGCTCCTCCTCTGCGCCTCCTCTATTGAGAGCCAGAACACAAACACGCCGAGTTTGTGAGTTTGAGGCCTCTGCTGGGTTTTTAACAGCGGCAAATCTTCAGCCACTCGGTTGCCTCCGGCCACACAAAGCAAATGCTCAAGGCAGATCTAACGCCCGGGCGCTCAGCTGGCACCAAGAGGGTATCTGCAAGTGGCTGATGACTGCGCCACACGCACGGGAAGCTCTTCAGTCAGGGCATGGGGCACACAGAAACTCGTTAGCAGCCGCGCAGCTGCCTTCCCCCACTCTAAGTTATTAAATCCCCTTAATGAAGTTAGCTGGGGTTTGTCATCCTTGGGGAGCAGGAGCAAATCCATCCACTGGGGCCCCTGCCTCCAGCAGAGGAGGACAAAGGGACAACAGGGCGGCAGAGCGTCGAACAAAAGGCAGGAAATGGTGTCGGCGTCAGCAAGGGCTCTCCGGACCCTCCTGCCCCGAGGACGGGATGTGAAAACTGTAAATAAAACCTGTGGGGCCAGAGCGTGGCTGCCTTAGAGAAAGCAGCGGAGGGTTTGGCTGCCGATCCCGTGTGCACGGGGATCCGCTGCCCTCCCAGTGCAGCCACCGGGCTGGGAGCAAACAGGCCCACGCGCCGGCTCGCTGCCTCGTCTGCTGAAACGCGGCTCCCTCCGTGTGCCTCAATTCCGATGGATGTCCCGGCCACGCGGCACGGTAACTAACGGAGCAGCCAGGAAGCGCCTGGGTCCATTTCACAGTGTTTTGATGGATCCATTCGTTTAGGAAGAGTGAGAGGAGCAAAAGGTAAAGAACTGAAAAAACGTTAGAGTGAGCGATGCCTCCCAAGCAGCCCCTCATTCCAACTGCCAGGCAGCTCAACCACGTCACGTAATGAGAAGATTTCACTTTTTCTTCTTAAGTAGAGACACCTAACAGTGAGCAAAATGCACCCTGCTTAAATACAGCACCTAACTTCTACTTAGGTTTTAGGCAGAAATTTTAGATAGGGTGGCAGTCATCCAGAGAAACATCCGAGCAACCCAGGCCAATTATTTACATGTAAATTAGATCCTCCCTCTGGAGGATTTCAACAGGACCAACCTCTCTCCAGTGATTCTGCAGGGAACTCGAGCACCTTCTAAAGCAGGAGTGCTTCACTGGAGATCTAAAATTTAGATGCAAGATACTCCTCAAAGACAAATTAATGTACTGAACACAAGCCTGGCCACTTACACGAGCTTAAGAGGGGAATGTTAAACATGGAGCTCATGCTAAGGAGGAGGGATGTGGGCCCTGTCCAGCAGGGAGTGGAAGCAGCAGAAGCTGAGAGCCCTGAATACTCTGACCCCCCAAACTTTTGCAACCGATTTGCTGACAGCAGCAGACACCACGACTCTCTGCTCACAGACAAATACATCAGGGCAGACAATGATTAAAGCAGGCAGGTTTCCAATTCATATAGAATTGGAAGACATCTCAGGGGATCACCTTGTGCAGCCCTCCTGCCCCACACAGGGGCAGCCAGAGCAGGTCCCTCAGGGCTGTGTCCCATCAGGCCTTGAAGTCCTCTGAGGGTGGTGACTCCCCAACCCCTCTGGGCAACCTCGTTGTTCCAAGGTTTGCCAATTCTCACCATACACACTTGGACTAGATGATCTTGAAGGTCTTTTCTAATTGTAATGACTCTATATGATTCTACTTTTTCTTTCCTCTCTGGTTAAGTGATTAATGATCCATCAACCTTCCTCGAACCATTCTGAATCTCCATTTGGTCAATTAAAACTTGTATTGAAACTCTCTACCAATTTCCATTCTCCTGACTTCTCCTTCTTGGAGCAGTCTCAGTTAGTGCTTTCTGTAACGTTCGTAACTGATGTTCATTAAGCTGTCTAATGAAACAGGACTGTTATAAAATGCACTTGTAGAGATCTAGGCAGAATGCCCCCCTTCCTGACTGCACAAACAACCTAACAGAGAATGATTAACATCTTCTCATAGCTACAGGTCAGAAAGCAGTGAGATGAGAGAATCTGCTTGTTTTCTAGTCATGATTTCTGTAGCTGTTGACACTCTTAGAAGGATCAGTCCTAGAGGAGCTAAAATGGGGGCGTACATTCAATTTTGAAACTACTCCTATTTAAATGTTACTCCTTGTTTCCTAAAATGCTCTATAATCTGCAATATTATTATTCTCCCCCAAAGACATATTTTCAATTTCCCCGCAGTATCTCAAGCAGATCATACTTACAGAGGGTTCTTCTCCTCCTGTGTGGACGGATTTTGCATTTCATGACATCAGCTACGTCCGCATCTGAAAACGAACAAAATAAGCAGTATAAATAATTGATCTTTTCTACAGCTTAACCGGAGTACTCGGGAAGTCTCTTCTGAAGGCACCATCTTCTGGGGTTAGCTGTAAATTTCATTTGTAATTCCTGGCTCTCACACTAAAAATTGACTGAAAACTAAGCACACCACCACTGGCAAACAGGGGATGAAGCGACATCCAGGTGGGCCCTGCCCAGCACCAGCCCTCACAACAACTATGAGAGCAGAAACACCCACAGAAATAAGACTACGAAGAGGAGCATTGGTTGCAGGGCCGCATGTGGTGAGTGGGTGCAACACCAGGAAGAAACATATGCTAAAGTGTTTACAGCAAGGCCTGGCACTATTAAGGGAATGTGCGTGGCACGTTGAGTGAGGCAGCGTTCGTTACTACGCCTGCTTCCCCATAGCAAAGCTTGGAATCAAAGCTATGATTTCACAGTTTTGCTGTTGGAAAGAGGCATAGCTGCTGTTGTCAGGAGAAAAGGGCCCACAGAGCCAAAACACGAGCCCAGAGGGTCGGGATCTAGGGCTATTTCTCCCCTGGGTGATATTACCAGGCCACGTAGGCTCTTCCAGGAGCTAGCTGTAAGCATAATGGAAGAGAAGTGCATTATCTATCAATAACATACTGCAAGATAACTGCAGGTTTGTATTTGTTAATGGTACCACCTAACTCAAACACATTTACACTCAAAGGATTTGCCTTTTAAGACATCCTGTGTACGGGATGCTGTCATGAAAGAGATGGAGATGCCCAGCCCGAGCTTTGCAGCTCCGTTGCCTGCCGGATCAATGAGCCGGGACCGCTCAGGAAGATGGATGGGAGTCCTCACAGCTCGGAGGGCAGGGATCTGGTCTCAGCTCATTGCCCAGCTCCTCTCTGCAGTCAGCAGCAAGACACAAGCACCTCTGGAGAATGAGTCACCCTTTCACCTAGGGCGGGTGGGATGAATCATCCCCCAAAGACACCCCATTCTCTCACTGCTAAAGAATGGAGGTGACTGGCGCAGGGCAAGTGCTGGAGCTGGGCAAAATGAGCTGCCACATGCGGGCAGGTTTTCCCTCCATTCACCACAGCCTGTGACAGGCCCAAATGATAGGAGCTCTGATCACTGAAAGCCTCAAGTGACAGGAGCTCTGATCATTGACAGACCCAAATGACAGGAGCTCTGATCACTGACAGACCCAAACGATAGGCGCTCTCATCATTCTCTCAAACTAAAATGCTTTCTTTCCCCACAATATTTAAGTTATGTCTCAAGTAGACAAGCAAACTATAGCCTATAATTCAAATGAAGAAATCGGGCTGATCTAACACAGCTCTGCAATCGTGTTTTTGACAGAAACCCACGGAAGGCCAATTCCTTCCAAACTGAAGGTAGTGCAGACAC
>JAUBOD010000140.1:5023671-5035162 GCA_032353885.1 Nothura maculosa
GCGGCATCCAGGCGGGTTTGGAGACCTCCAGAGAAGGAGACTCCACAACCTCCCTGGGCAGCCTGTGCCAGGGCTCTCACCAGGCTCCACTTTGGGCTCCAAGGCAGGGCAGTGTGAGCTTCAGAAGAGCCAGGAGTGAATCCAGGCCAGCCACAAGCCACAGCTCAGCAGCCCAGTTACTGAATTGGGGACAGGCTGAGAGCAGCTGCAGGAGGCAGAGCAGCATCTCTGAGCTTATCACTAAATTGATATCAAGTCCCAGGGGGCTCCTGCTATCATCTGCGTGCAGAAGTAAGAGCCAATTAAGGAAAATTGTTATTCCCTCCTCCCTCGGCCTCTCAAGCCTTAGAGAGTTAACATCCCTTAAAAAAAATCCTATTAGTAGTTAAATTAAACTTGTATGTCTTATTTTAGACAGAGATTATGCAGCGAAACAACCAAAGAGTATTCAGTCTGCTGGAAAATATGTATCATGTGGTTAGTTAGAACAAACAAAATATAATCCACTTTTTGTGCAGCACGGATTGAGACATGGGTGCCAAAGACAGACTTGTAGGTTTGGGTTAAGACTTAACGTCCCACGGTCAAGCCCTTACCCTTATTTGCAATTGAAAACACAAAATAAAATCAGTCAGATGGGTTTCCTTCATTAATTTGCTCTAGTTTGCTAAGTGCTTCTACTTTGTCACCTTTCAGATGATTAAAATAGATCTCACAGAACCACGCAGAGCTGATTACTTACCTTAGAAATATGCCTATAAACCCACGTTTAAAAGCACAGGCAGGAACTGAACCTTCTCCCGACAACTTTCAAATAAGGTAAACTTCATGCCAAGGAAATAATTCCTGTATTTACAAGAAACCCTTTAATGGATTTCTTGAGAAGAATGTCACTTAGAACTGGAAGCTACAGTGACTGCCGAGCTAGCATCCTTTAAAATCAGGTTTGTCAAACACAGAGCACACACATTTACACTGAGTGATACAGACCTGCCCATCTTAGTGCACAGATCCATACTCACCCACATACAGCTTCATGATACACTAGGAGATGGAAAAAATGAGACCAAAGGAGAGCTATGTACGTAAAGAAAACTAGAATTATAAAGGAGATCATCATTTCAGGAGGGAAGGGCAAGGAGGAGCGCTGCCCTCCCAGGGTGTGAGGCTCAGCCAGTCCCTGTGTTGCTGGGGGGCTGCAAGCCCCTAACCACCCCAGGAATGACAACCCTTGTGCTACTCAGTGCTCTCCTTAGAGGCTCAGCTTCTAACACTGTGAGATGAGGGGAAAGTGTCAGATCTTCCAAAGCGGAGTAACCAACCTTGCAAATGTCTGCTCCTTCATGATGCATCAAAGTGAACACATGGATCACAAAGGTGCTGGAACTCAATTCAAAGAATCACCAGTTTTGGATTGTTTAAGGCCTCATCAATGTGCTGCAAACCCATGCAGCAATTGAATGATCCCAAACACTGAGTTTGGATCACTGGCCATATTGCAGCTGCACCCAAACCAGCTTCCAATTCCCGGGAGCACTGCAGAAGTGTTTGGCCCAAGTCCAGCAGCAGCAGCAGAGCAGGAGGATCAATCCTAACACTGCAGCCACCTGCTCCTCACGTGAGAAGCCTAGGAGAGTTACAGCAGCCATACACAGCAACACCCACCTCCCACTCCAGGATAGGAGAGCAGGTCCTGCCCACAACCATATGTCCTCCTCTTTTGGTAAGCAGCAACCACACAAAAGTGAGGCTTAATTCAGTAACTGCAGTATTTTCCCTAAAACTCACAGTATCCCTTGAAAGACATTAGTAGGGCACTAGTCAAGAATGACAAGTGCCATGGAACAGACACAACGAATCCCTACTATCCTGCCCAAAGATAACTCCAGAAAAGCAGCACTTTTAGAAGGGATTATATTTACATAGAAAGGTATACTAGGAATAGTGCTCAAAATCAAAATAGCCCAAGAAGATCTTGGACACAAGACGACCATCAATGTGACAGACAGGAACACCTTTCTCAGGCTCAGGAGAGCTGCCTGTCAAGATCAGACCTGAAGTATTTATGACCACAAAGACAAAAGCCCCAGATTAAGGTCTAACAAGTTCCAGCACATCAACTGCCCCACAGCAAACACAAAGCAAAGGCACTTGGCTTAACCTCACACCACTGGGAGCTAAATAAACCACCTTGCATCTGCAGCAAGGTAAGAACACACCAGGATAAGATTACTAGAGCCCAGGGACTCCGTGCTGGCCTCTCGACAGCAGGATATGGAGCCCAGCGCTCAGGTCACTGACCTGAATAGGCAAAAGAGCCCAAAGCAGCTTTTATGAGGGCACACACAGCACAGGCCCTGCTGAAACCACGAAGGAACGACACATTTTGACCCGTCACACTGGGAGATGTTGTTGCTTGGTGAACACAGCAGCAGCACTCGCAAGAAAATGAGCCCCTAGACAGGGGAATGAAGGATAAAACTGGGCCTTACCGCTTCCCTTTAAACAGTGAGATTGTTGTTCGGCTCCATTAATCCACTGCTATCACCAGGATCAGGGAGATTTCAAGAGGACAGCTGTAAAATAAAGCAGAGGTCTCCAGTTATTAGTTGTGCAGACAAATCAGTGATACACTGGATGTCTCCGTGGTTATATCACAGAAGTTTCCTGGAACAAAAATCCTAGGATACTCCAAAATTCCCGTGATGGAACAAGAAGAGAACTACACTTAATCTTCTAACATTATTTGAGACAGTCCCTACCTGACAGCACCCTAAATTTCTATGTCAGCATTTCCAGTAGGGCTTTTCTGGTTCTTCATTATGAACTTTCACTTCTATTTTCCCCACAACCAGAGCAATACATGGCTACCTTCATAACATGACATCAAAGAAAATTCCACTTTCTCAGAAGCAGGAGCACACCACCGTGAGACAGTGGTGCTGTAAAACCCACAGTGGTCAATGGGCACGTGGTGAAACCCCCATGGCACCAGGCACCACCCTTGCCCTGCTGCATCCCAGGTAATGCCCATCTAAATACTCCTGCCCTTGGGAGCCTCAGCTCTGACTTCACAGCTACCACCCAAAAACAACCCCCCCCCACAGCTCCTCGCGTGGCTCTTCCCAATTTGCCCTTGAGACAAGCTCAGGGATAATCCAGCCTTCCCTGAGGTAATGCCAGTATTTCTCCTGAATCAGCCCACTTTGCTCTGAATCGCTTCCCTTTGTACGGTTGAAGTGCCCAGGTAGGCAGTGCATTGATAACAAGACCAAAGCAAGGGTGCTCGGGAGCCTGTGGGGACCCGAGGCACACCAGGAGGACAGCTTAGCAAAGCTCGACACATTTGAACATGTTCATAACAACTACCTCTTTGCTTCACACGTAACAGCAAAACCCCTGTGAAGGGGTTTCCGAAGCAGAGCTTTCTCTATCTGCTTTACTCTGACCTGCCTTTGCAGGAGGAGTCACTACATGTCAAAATCACTAGGCTGGGCCCTTCAGTGAAAACACAAATCCAGCCTAAAGTGACCTGCTTGCTGTGCTTAACCAGCAGGACACGTATGAGGAAGCAACAGGATCCTGCCCCGCTTACACTGGGGTGCCTGAGCACCCCGCAGGGCTCAGACGCTCGCTCGGTGTCTTCTGCAGGTTCCACAGCCTCAGAGGCAGGAGCCTAAGTCTGCAGGGCAGAGATCAAAGGCCACAGTGCTGAGACTTGCTAAGGCAAGGTGACTTTTCACTGTAAAACAGTTGCCATCTGTTTCTGCCTAAAACTAACTTAACTGCGTGTTAATTCACTCCAGGGAGCCAGTTTAAGGAACTTGCAACAAATGCAGCAACTGTTACAAATACAAAATTATGAGGATGTTTGCAAAACCAGAAACTCCTTCCTGCCCAGGGTACTCAGGCTTTTCCTGCAACAAACACTGAAAAGATCTTTTTCATCTCCAGCCTCAAAGCTTTTCACAGCAACAAGCGTCGGATCCAAAACTCAGGGATGTCGGTGGAAGAGAGAAACGAGATGATAAACCAGGAAAATCTCCTGGTTGCAAAAGCTCTGTTCCGAGCAGTTCAGTGCCTGGCTTTAGTGATCCGAACGCCATGAGGAGGAGCAGGGCCCAAGGGCTCCCGAGCTGGAGCTTGGCAGATCCAAGGAGCAAAGCCGAGCTTAGTGCAGCCGCACTTCGCTGCGTTCCCAGCCCCGCGCTCTCTTCCTGCGCTGTGACCTATTTATGTCTCCAGCAAAACACAGCCCTCAATTGTGCTCTGCAAACAGGCTGTTTGGAGAAAAATAAATAAACGGAAAAAGTGACATCACTTCATCCTGTCTTCTCTTACCTCCAGGTTTTTCTAGCCTGCTCTTCCTGCTACGGGAACGCCCAATCCTTATGATCCTGCAGCTGGAGGCAGGGCTTCTGTATGTGCAGCTTATTCACGTCTTTGTGAATGCCTCTCTCCAGAGCTGGTTCTACACCTAGTTCAGAGCAGATTCCCGCCCACTGATGCCCTTATTTATTTGTTCTCTACGGCGTTTAAGGCAGAAAATAACCAATGTGGGGTTCAGGTTTTTTCCTCAAGAACAGTCGTCATTCTCACAGCACATTCAGAAAGGAAAGCAGCCAAGAGGTCTAAAGAAAGAAAACATAATATTTTGAGAAGCCTTCTCGTTGTTTGGAAAGGGCTCCTGAATAACACACTCTCCAAGACTGCTACCAACTGTTTCCACTCCACTTTCACCGAAATGGAAAGCAAATCTCAAGGGCAGCAACACTCTCATGCAGCAAATAAATGACCATCATAATTCCCTGTCACACATTGTCTCCTTTTCATGCTTCATTCTCCTTCAGCAACGCAAGGCCCTCATTTCCATTCCTCCTGTTACAACCACCCTCGGTATTAAGGTTGCCCCTTACACCACAGGGTAAAACCCACAATCCCAAGGGAAGTGCAGGGAATCCCAATGAGCTTTGCAGGATTTGTTTTCTTTACTTAAAAAGGGAGGGAAGGAGGGAAACCGAAAAGGATACATAGTGCAATACATTTAATTTAGAACTATCTGGAAAAGAAGGCTCGACGGTAACTTTCCATCTGAAACAAGGCCAGGATTTTTATAGTATTCCAAATTCAAGGCACCCTGAAATATAGAAGGGTGTCACACCCAGAGAATGACTGAACGTGCATTTACTTTCTGCAAACATGGTAGTTAGACATAACAGATATTTACACTTATTAATTAGATATATCTATTAATTACACACAGATATTCTCCGTGTTCTTCTATTTAATCCCCAGTCCAAAGGCAGGATTTGAGCAGCCTGCAGATGCTCCTGCCCCATGCTCGGTCTCCAACAGCTTGCCTTTCCATCAAGGAAACATCCCAGACTCAAGGACATGTTGCCAAAGGGCACTGTTATGTGAACTTAAGAAATACGCTCTGCCTCAAACCTCCCGACTCCTCTGAAAGGAGAAACATCAAATCCAAGGAGAAGACAAGTGCCTCATGCTCTTGAAAGCAAGCTGCTGGACTGAACGAAAGGGAAATAAAGGAAAACCACTTTGCTCGGTTGAGCTTCTAAGTTTAAGAAATACTTCTGGACAGAAGTTTGGAGAAATGAGCTCTTCAATGTTTGTATGAAACCAAGGGGAGCTAAACAAGGAGGCCGCCTCCTCCGTGGGCACCTTCTCTCATTACAAACTCCCACTTCAAGAGCTGCAGGGCGAAGGAAAACAGGCTGCTGCTGCTCCAGCTTTATATACCCTGTGCTTAAGTCTCAAATCTTGGGAGCTGTCAAAGCAGGAACCTCCCTGCAGTTCAAAGCCTCGGCAAAAAAAGAAAGAACCAGCATTCACAGATACCTTAGGGCGACCAAGGGGAGAGCTGGCTTGAAACAGAGGTGCCAGGAAAGCCATCCCCAATGGACAACTCCCATACACGTGCAGTTCAAAAAGAAACCATCTGTAGCTCTATGTTTCTACAAGACCATTTTGACTGGGGCTGCCCACGTGTCCAACACGGCCCCTGTTGTGCCCGGGGGAGATTCCGCAGGCAGCAGAGCTGGAGCGTGGCTGCCCATGACTCGGGGACGGGGCCTCGCGCCCCCCTCGTCAGTCAGGGCTAATTCACGAGCTCTGGCAGCGCCACAAACGAAACTCGGCCTCTCTGGCTCCTTGGGAAGCGGTGGGGACAACCGGTGCATGTCCAGGCTGGGGACCAGCCGCGGCCTTTCCTGCCGATGGATCCCGGGGCCTCGATCCGCAGCCAGCCCCTTCCCCTGGGGATGAGAACCAGGACGGTGAGATCCAGCAGAGTGTCAGTCAGCAAATGGCCTTTTCTGGAAAAGGCTCCAGCTCCAGCAAACAAATGATAAACTCAGTGCAATGCTCCCTCCAGTGCTGCCTACGTAAGCACCTCAATTTTTATTCCTATGTCTAATCAAAGCACATTAAAGATGATTTTGATAGGTTGCACATATTAAAATAAGTATTTCGATGTGTTATGAAGCTGTGTTCCACCCCACAGAGCTTCCCTCTCGTTGCAGCTCTGAGCCCTCCAATGCCAGGGACAAACTCCCACTGCTCCGCACCACAGCAGCAATGGACACAGGCTGCCAAGCTCATTAAGAGCTCCCCAATTAAGAGCTGCGGTGTCAGCAAAGTGCAGGAGCTGACGGCAACACATTCGGACTCCCTGCTCGGGAACTTGGTCTCCGCTGCCATCCAAACGGGAACGGCTCCGAACACGGACACGCGGCTAAAGGCTGGAAAGTCGCAGCAAGGACAGCAGCAGGTTGGAGGTTCAGGCAGTCGGGAAAATCCAGCTCCAACAGGTAGGCGGATGAGGCTCCAGGAAGCTCTGCCTTGGCCTGGACAAGCCCTGGTCCGGTTTCGTTCCCTCCTTGTGCGATCCTGCAATGTGTCCAATTTCCTACTTGGACCCACAGCAGCGACAAGGGGCTCATCCTAGAAAACATCCTAAGCAAATATCTGCTCCGAAATAAAATCATTTGGATGGAGACAGAAGAAACTGGTATATGTTTCAGGGCGTGGGGAAAGGGGAAAACAGAATCATGACTGTAGGTTGTCACTGACAGATTAACTACCGATTCCCTTGGTTTTAATGGCTTGTCGAAGACAGAGTCCCGTAAGCAACCACGGTTTTGTTTTTAAGTCTTATTTCTTCTCTGGAAACTAATTAAATCTGCATATTTGTCTTTTCCCCCGGGATGACCATTAAGGAAGTTTCTCTCTTAGCAATTATCACACTAAAAACAACGCATTCAAGGGAACATTTTAGGACAACTTTGCCAAGGGAAATATTGTGTCTAGATGTAACAAGCACAATGCAGTTGCCTTTGACTTCGGTGTCGGCAGAAGGCAGTGGCGCAACCTCCCGTTTCGCTTTGGCTGGTCCCGACGGGAAAGCAAATTCCCGGCGCTCGGCAGCCTCATGCTGCTCCGGCACCAGGCAGCGCCTTCCCACACCAGCAGGGCTTTTTGGGAATGCATTGCACCCAGGGCTGCTTCTCCTTTCGTTTTCGGTCTGAGAAATGTTAAACCTCCCAGTTTTAAGCCATCTGGATGCTTTTACTTTCTGCTTGCTACTTCTGTCACTCCAGCACCACCCAAGTTCCCCTCCAGGTTCACAGTTCCGCTTCCTTGTTTTTGCTTTCCGCTTTCTCCCGTTTCTAATGTCCTGCTCCTCGCAGCTCTGCCCTCACGCTCTTCGCACCCTAATTCCAGAGGATCTTTCATTATCTCCTGCCCACCCACAACACCCTAAAAATAACGTTGGATAAGTGATTTTACCATGGCTGCTGCAAGATTTCTTAATTTCCAGGTGCTTTTAAGCCTCTTTTGTGCAGAACTGATGTGTGTGGCTTTCCTTTCCCAGCCTGCTGTTCCTCCACGCACAGCACAGCCCTCTGAACTCCTGCTTCAACAACATCCTTCTCTTCCCACGTCTCCTTCCCCACGCAGCCTCACCGCCTCCAAGGGAGCCGCGTCCCGGCCGCTGCTGTTGCCTCTTTTGCCCCCAGGTCACTTGGTGCTTTGGAGAACCAAAAGCTCTTCCCTCCTTCAGGGCCACTTCTCGCTCCCCAGACCGAGTCTTCTTCAGGGGCTGCTCCTTCCCCCAGCCAGCTGGCACACAGCAAACCCCAAAAGGACCGAGGTTCATGTTCACCACTTCAGGATTCCTCCAAGCCTTAAACCTCACGGTTGAAGCAAACCCAGCTGCTCCAGAGCTCTAGTTCATCAGCTGGAAGTCACCAGGGCACCAGGGCCCCGTTCCCCTCAGGCTGCCCTCGCCGGGGAGGTGATGAGCACAGAGCAGCCTGCACCCACTTCTCAGGTTTAGTCCTGATCCGGCACATCCATTCCCTGAACCTCTGCCAGCTGCCGCATGGAGCAGCCAGGCCCCGCAGCCTCCTGCTTTTGGGGCACAATCCACCATCTCCTGTGGGGCCGTGGTTCCTGCCCAATGGGTCTCTGGGGGGCAATTTGGAGCTGCTTCCCGTCCCCCTTTCAGCATCTTCTCCCTTAAAACTCCCCGGGGTGCCTGTCCCAGGCGCAAGCTTCCTGAGCCAGCAGCAGGCAATGGGAGGAGGCAAGTTCCCGTGCACCGGTGGAGCACATGTGGGTGCTCCGGGATGTCCCTACAGCAGCAGCAGAGCACATGTGGGTGCTCCCAGCATGTCCTGGCACACGCACTCAATACACTGCTTGCATATTCACTCCGAAACGCCCTCCAAGTCCCACACAGCCCAAGCACCCGAAGCGGGGCAGCAGGGAAGTCTGTGTGTGTTTGCACTGGAGGTGGTTCCTCCTCGGGGTGCAAAGTTCACCTCGCTTTCCTCCGGGCAGGTCGCTCAGGTGCCAGCGTTAGGCCAGCACTGGGTTAAACATCATTTACACGCTGTTAAAAACTGTTTTTCATAAAGCGCATGTCCCTGAATTTTTCATGCTGAGTGTTTGCCTTGGGCTGATTAAAAAAAACCATTAATTTCAGCTAAAAATGTTCAGCTACTGCCAAGAAAAAAGGCTAAAGGAAAAATATGTTTTGCATAAATCAACGAAAAAAACCTGTCAATCCTTCCTTTGCATCCTAAAGAAGTCAGAATTATGCAGATTCAGCGAAGATTTGCTAACTAAAACCCCCAAAGGTGCCAAGGAGCTGGTGTGAGCACCCCTGCTTGCCGAGCTGGCCGAGCTGCGCCCGCAGCTCCAAAGTGAGGAGAGAGGGACCCAAGAAGCAGGGGAAGGAGCGGGAGATGGGAAGGGCGACCTGGCCAAGCGGGAAGAGGGCTGAGCCCGAGGTGTGGGGCAAGGCATAAGGCTGGGAGGAGCTGGGGCACAGACGGACACTTGGCCAGGCCCAGAACCACCGAGGGGTTGAGGCTGGGAGGGAGCTCTGGAGATGGCCTAGTCCAATCCCTGCTCCCGCAGGGACACCCGGGACACAGGGTCCCATCCAGGTGGGGTTTGCCCATGCGGAGCTGTCTCATGGACACCAATTCCTGGCCTCCTGCAGCACCGCTGACTCCCAAAGCTGGCTACACAAACACGGCTCCTCTATAGACAGGACCGGTCACTAGCCGATTCCCCCCGCTCGGCTGTGGGAGCAGGCGGCAGTTTCCAGCCTAGCGAGGGCTGGAAGGAGCGGCGGGATCGAAAGACCTGGCAGCGTCAAGACAAGGTGCACGGGCAGCAAGATGCATGGAGAAATTCAGGAAGGCAAGGGGGAAAAACAAAGTAGATCTTTGGAGCATCCTGTCATTAACTATTTTGAGCATGACAGGAAAAAAAATCACCTTTTTTAAATGCTATATGAAGAAAATGGAGACTTAGTGAACTAGGCTTATCCGCTTGACACAGTCATTACTGAGAAAATGTAGAGAAAGAGCCAGAAAGCAAAGCAGGGAGAGCTCAGAGGCAGGCGGGGATTTCTGAGACCCCCACAAAGGCTGGGCAGCTCTCAAGGAAACTCGTGCACAGCCCAAGCCCAGGACTGTGTGAGAGCAAGAGAAAAATCCAATGGGAAACTTGGCCTTGTTTCTGAAGGCCCAAAGGAAGCTACTGTGAAGAGCAGCCCACAGAAAGGAGCTAATGGGACGAGGTACAACAGCCAGGTATCCGATGTAAACACGCTGCAGGCCAGGCCCCTTCCCTGCCCTGATGCGCGCAGGTCAGAGAGACTCCAGATCTTTCTTCTTCCAAGGCCAAAAGCATTTCCTAAATGCAAAGCAGGGTTGTTCAGGAGTTGGGTAGAGGCTCCGAAAAGGAGCCAGGAGGGGAGGCGAGAAGCAGAGCGCTGGACGGGGCCCGCGGCAGCGCGGCCGGCGCCGCTGCCTCCTCCGGAGCGGGGCCAGCAGCCCCAGCAGGAACAGGGCAGCCCTTCCTCCGCAGGAATCCAGCGGGCTCCAAACCCCATCCTTGAAACGGAGCACTGCATCCTGGGCAGTTCTAATTAGATCGCTCACACTTGCTGCGCCGAAGCACTTCACTAGAAGGCGGAATTCAACCCAAGGGCAAGGGAGCCCTTGACCTGTATTTAAGGTGCTCTGAACAAGCTCGGCCGCAGGCAGCGTCTAACGCGCCCAGAGAAACACGCACCGCTCGAAAGCAAACCCTGCGCGCGAGCTATCGGCATGGAGCCGACGAATCCAGGAGTGTGTGTCCATCCCGAAGCTTGGAAAACACCAGGCACTTAAATATACACCAGATTTCAAGTTCTTGCAAAACGTTTATTATGTTTCTCCCCCACTATCTGCTGCCTCGTACCGTCAAACAGACTCCAGGTAGAGCCGGCAAGATCCAGCATCCCCTCTGAGAACCTTCCACAATCCAAGAAACAGGGCAGGAGCACGGAAAACCTTCCTAACGGGGTTTCAAAAACAAGGGCTTTTGAACCCGAGCAGCGGGTGGTTTCTCAAGGGGAAGCAGGCAGTGAGGTCTGCAGGACGACAGGCTTTCACAAGCTCATCCCGTCGCACTGGGGCTGCAGGGCAGCAAACACGGGGGCCGCTCCGGGGCGAACCAAGCGGCTCAACTGCCCCGGCTGCTCCGGGGGTCACGAGGACGGGCTCAGCGCCGCAGACACGGGCAATGGGCAGAAAGCTACAACATGCACCAAACCAAACGGAGAACCGTCATCCTTGTAACGCTTCCTGACACGGCAAAGAGCTGCCTGGCCTAACTCGCAGAGCCCACACGCCCTGCAGCACCTTTCCAGGCTCCAGCACAGCCACGCTCGGCTCTCCCATCCTGCTCCCGAGCAGCAGCAACGCTGCAGGAAAATGGAATAAAATAACGCAGGGCTCGGGAAGGCCTCAGGCAGCCGCAACCAGAGCCCCCGGTGCGGCCCAGGGGCGGCCCGAGGCAGCCGGTCCCGCTCGCCCGCGCACCTGCAAATGGGGATACGGGGAGGGCACGGGCAGCCATGATCCCTGCTTGTATTCCATTTTTTTATTATTTTTTCCTCTCTCTTTCC
>JAUBOD010000140.1:5061136-5088710 GCA_032353885.1 Nothura maculosa
GTCCAAGTGGGTCTTTACTTGAGCTGCTTGGCTGCATCGTTCCTCACCACCAGCTCTGAAGGAAAAGGGGCACTGGTAAAGAAAGGAGACATCTTGAATCTCTTCTCTGCAGCTTTGAAAATAAACCTGTATTCTGTACTAGCATTACAGTGATAATGCAAAGTTTCTGAAATATCTCTTAAATGTGACTGTCAGCTTTAAGTTTTAAATGTATGCTTTGGGTTTGTATATATCAAAAGAGCACAGTGGACTTCAGTACTCATTTAACAGCTTAAAGCCAGAGAAATTTGGGATATCTCTTATTTTGAAAATGTGGAGTTTTGAATATTCAGAAAACAGTCCCCCTATTTATTAAAATACAAAACAAAAATACCAAAAATCTCACACAATGCACTGGTGTGCAATTTGTTCTTAAGAAGAAAGCCAGTGAAACCTCTCTCCTCTGGGATACTCTACAGAAAGACAGAGGCACCTTCACATTGTTGCCAGAACAGAAACATGGGAAGAGCTTCCTGCACAGGAACGTTCTGGTGGAACATTCCTGCACAGGAACAGCAGTATCTGGTTGAAGTCCTTAGTGGGGAAGCTAAAATCATGGAGTACAAGAGCTGTCAATGAAGCAGAGACCCAAAGGGTTCCAATTCACACGTAGCTCTTTCTGAGCACGGTTCAGAACAAGCTGTATTTTTTGGCTGTTAAATGTTAAGAGGGAATTGATTAACTTGGTCTTTCACAAAATAGCCACAAATGTTGCTTGCTGTTCATTTAAAGCGAGATGTGCTCCCTTGAGATGATAAAAGATTATTAGGAAATTCCTGCCACTTATCTCCAACAATTGTTCAAGGTCTCAAAAATGAAATATTTAAAGTCTTATGGAAATTTTGCTGGAATAGCTCCTTCAAGAAAAAAACACTTAGCAAAAAGCTGGGCAGGGAAAAATAAACTATAGGAACAAGTTAGCATTCTGTCACACTGCAACAGACCCACCATTCATTCTGTTAGACCGTGGTCAATATTTCCATGCAAAAGCTTGTTTATCAAGAATTTATTACTGGAGCTATTAAGCAGCCACACCTCAAAATGCCTTGACAGACAAAATGTGCAAATTCAAGGAGCTTTTCTATCAATTTGAAAGGAAAAAAAGAAAAAAAATGCTGCTCTGTGTCCCTTCATGAGCACAAGGCAGCTTTCAAAGGCACCTTTTCCCTGCTCTTCCTCATTAATGGCTCAAACAGGGTTAAACTTTTTAAATGTGCACAGGTAATTCCTGATTGCTGGACTTCCTTCAAGGAAGGCAAGGGACTACCAAACATCACATTTCTTCTAGAACTACAGTGACTTTCTTCAGGAAGTAGAAACAAAATTGCATAATTCTCAACCACTGGAACGGATCTGAACACAGCAGGTAGCACAACCTCCGTAGGTGCAGCAACAATTTTCCGGAGCATCACAACCAACACAGTCTTCCCATGTATTTTTGCAGATAATTGCTACTTATTCTTGCTCCCAACTCCCTCGCCGTGGAGGTGAGGGACATCAGTAACTCTTTTCAGCCTGAGGCAGGCTGCTTTTCGGAAGCACAGGGCTCAATTATGGCACTTTCCAAAGCTGCCAATGGAGTGTGCGTTTGATTCGCCCTAATGAAACAAGGTTTTGCCCAAAACCAACAGTTGCTGCTTACAATTAGTCTATTCAGAACTTATAGAGGCGTACACCACTTGAGAGAAAAAAAAATAAAAATAAATACAAATTGGACAATGTTCATTTCTTAACTTTGAAAATGGATAGAAAAACCAAGGAACTCCTACGTTGGAACTGAAAGTGCACATTTCTTGTATTGCTGGCACAGAATAAAAAGATCCTGCTTTTAATCTGAGGAGGTGTGGCAAACATGCTCCTTAACACACACTTCTTGGAAAGGCAACCAGGAGTATCTTTATTTAAAGCACAGTAATCAACTGAAAGAGCAATTGGAAATCTCGCCTGACAAACTGTGCTTCATAGATCCGAGTGGTTGTGGAACAACCTCGTAACAAGGAGACTACTGAGCCTCCCTGCTGTGCTCAGCCAAGGGCAAGACTTGAGTCTTTGATTAGGTACCAAGACCTGCAAGAAGTTGACTGAGTGGGTCCAGTTTGAGACTGTTGAAAGAGCTGCTTCACAAAAAAGCATCCAGGCCAGTCACCCAAGGAAATTCAGCTCTGCCAGGCCATAGGTCTTGGCCTCAAAAGGGTACAGAAGGTACAGGAAGAAAGGAATCCACTAAAATAGCGACTGCAAAGGGACCATAAATAAAGGATTTATTTCAGTCTTGGACTAGCGCAGCACAACAAAAAGCAAAGCAGCAAACAAGTCTCAGCACAGTTAGAGGAAGACTCAAACTCTAAAGTAAAAACCCCATTATCCTTATTTAATTTGACCAGTGACTAAAAAAGGTCACCTTTAGTCCTCCAACAAGCCATGGCTATTTGTATTGTGACCCCTAGCTTTTGTTGCTGCTGCTTTTAAGGAGATCTACTTGGAGTATGAGCAGTGACACATTTTCCCGAGCCCTCAGGCTGCACTTTGGCCACGCTGCTCACCAGTATTTGCTGCTCTCGGGTCAGGGGACCCTGCAATATGTGCCCCAGAAAAGCCTCTGGCCCGGACAGGCAGGGGAGCGAGGCTGCAGGGCAGGACATGCTGTGCCATCCACCACGCTGCACGACTGCTCTAATTAGAAGCAGGCCAACCAAGCTGAGATCCAAACTGGCTGCCTTTTAATTCTATTCAGAATTAAGAATCGCCAGAGGAGCACTGGTTTTGAATTGCATTTATCAAGAAAGCTCCAGATTTAAAAAAAAATGTAAAGCAGTAAAACAATTAGAGGGAAAGACAGTGATGAAGAGAGTTTCAGCTGAACACCAAAGACCCATTTCTATACGTAACCTTTTTGTTCCACTCCAGGCAGCCCTCAATTCCATTGTGAAGAATTCCGGGAGAGTAACCGGCTTTAGAGAGGAGATTAAAGGCAAATAATTGATTACTAACCTTTCTACATTGACTGGCTTGTCAAATTTGAATAGAATATAGTCCCCAGCAACTGGTGTGACAGCCCAGAAGAAGTCTTCCCCTACGTAGGTCTTTTCTAGCGTGTGCCCTTGGTAGACCTTTAAAGACGTGGAAACCTCCGCAGGTGGATTCACGTGGA
Organism: Nothura maculosa; assembly: GCA_032353885.1. Classification (NCBI taxonomy): domain Eukaryota; kingdom Metazoa; phylum Chordata; class Aves; order Tinamiformes; family Tinamidae; genus Nothura; species Nothura maculosa. Next base: position 5,064,327 of record JAUBOD010000140.1, read on the forward strand.
TTTTATGCAGTAAAGGCTTCAGGAAGTCTTTATCCTAGTTGGAAGACAGATAAAGACCAGATTGAGTGGTCAACCCATTATATTATTTTCTTAAGTGGCTACACTTAAAACAAATGCTTGGAAACAAAGAGAAAATGTATTTCTCGTTGTTAGATATACTAGATCTTGTATAAAAATAAAAATAAGATTATTATGCCAATAAAGGCAGAAAGTTAGAAACAAAACAAAATAACTAACACATAAACACAAACCTGAGTTTAGCATTTCTTATACTTGATAGTAACAGCTTAAATCAGATTTAAAACAGCTTAAATAAGATTTAAAGTCTAACCAGAGCTATACAAGATATTCTTGAAAACACTTCACAACAAGAAAATGTTTTTCTCAAATGCTAACAAGTTTTTTCATCAAATGAGCCTGCTATGAAAAGCAAGGAAAATTTCAGCTACTAACTGTGAGTTTCTGAATCTTCCCTGCTAGGGAGGAGTGAAGGCCAACATGCTGGAAAAGAGAAGGCCTGAAGCGTATCCGCAGGTTGGATTTCTGTCGATCACAATGTTTCTGAAAACAAATGGAAAATAAATCATGTTAGTAATCCAACAAACAGTTGCTGAGAATTAATAAAAGTATGTCCATGATCGAGGAAAATCACCAAGAACCTGGACCTTATTTACCCAATTTTCTCTTCTTCAGAAAGCTAGCATGATGGCTGCGCCCATAAATAATTATTCACTAAAGAAGAAACAACCATCTCTTTCCTGTGGCTAAGAGGCTGCAGAAACAGGTTCTGTGCAAAGGCATTACCTGAGGAATGAAGAACCAAAGTTTATTCCGCACTGGGAACCTTCTCTACAAGAGATATTCCAAGCTTTAATACTCTGCATTGTCTCAGAGGAGAGGCAGGAAAATGAGATTACTTTAGGATTGCCAAGTACAGAAACTAAGTGGCTTTTTGCTTTTCCCAGCTATCTCCATCTCCCAAACATGGAGCAATAATAACAACAATTATAAGGCCTCTCTTTTCTCCAAAGCTTTGCTTGAAATTAAAATTTCGATGAGAAGCAAGACTGGTATACACAGTAACTATGATATGGTTACACATGCTTCCAATGATATTCCAACTATATGTATATTATTTTATATCCATATATTATATATATTCCAATGACACTAGCTTCCAACTCAAAAATAATGGTTCAGTATAAAAAAAAGCATTTTTAGAAGCTTCATAATGAAAGCAAACTTACGGCATCTTTCTCTGGATTACAGACTTTCACCCAGAGGATATGGTCCAGGAGCCAGTCAATTGGTTTCTCCTTATAAAACATAAATATGAACTCTACAATGAGAGTGATATCTGGAGACTGGAACATTTTACCTAGGATGACATGAAGGATAATGACCATTATTTTAGATTAAAGGTAGCACTGTCCTCTGCAATCAGTGAGACAAGAGAGGGTGAGTTTGCAGCAAGATGTGTTAGCCATGAACAACTGGAACTCTTAGACACTATTAAAAGGTTCATATCATTTAGCTATGGAAAAATAATGAAAATGGGCACCAATTCAAACAAGAACTCCGCAGTTATACCCTGCAACCATTATCCAATGTAAAATGCAATGCAGCTTCCCTCAAAGGAAAAATTTATGCTTTTTGCCTAGTTGAAGTGATCCTAATTTTGCGTAAAAGAGAAAGAGGATATTAGCAAACAGAAGCTTACTTCCCCATAGCAAACCTACGTAAGCCCCGAAGTGCTCTCTCTTCCCTAGGCCTAGACCAACATGCTAGTGCAAGCTGCACAGTCAGATTCTCCCCTGAGCTGTGGAGGACTCAGTAACATCGTGATGTTGTAAGATGCAAAACGCACGTGCGCACACAAAGCCCAAAGGGGCAAGTGCAGCTGCAAACACCAAAGGGCCGGAGTGAGCCCGGGCTGCCTGTACTTGCCCGAGCTCCTTCCAGTGTGACACATTCCTGGCCGCTACGTTCCCAGAGCGCTGGCGAGGCTCGTGGGCACAGGGAAAGCCCCGCTCTGACTCGGGATGAGGGCTGCAGGGTGGATTAGCAGCACTCTGCTCCTGGAGCCGCCCGCCTGCACGAGGGCCCCTCGCCCCAGGCAGCCCTACCGGCACTGCCGCCCGCTCAGCGCCCAGCCCAGCCTTGGCTCTGCAGCAGCCTCCCCGACGGGGCCCTCCAATGCTCCCATCCCATTCCAGCCCCGAAGGCCTCACACGGAACCTCCTGGGCTGCGGAGCTGCTGCCGGCCCCCTGAGCCTGCTGGGGCAGCAGCCCCTGGCCAAGGCTCTCGCTAGCAGCCGGTGGGTGCCGGCAGCATCCCGGCTTCCCTGGGCCCAGACTGGCTGGACAGCGACGGGCAGCATCGGGATGGGATTTATAAAATGAGGAAGATGTTCTCCATATTATTGTTTTATTTATATAGAAAAAAGTGAGGGCCAAGATTGAGAAGCATATATATATACACATACATATAAGTGTGTGTGTGTGTGTGTGTGTGTGTGTGTGTGTGTGTGTGTGTATAAAATTCTGCTCTTTATTGTGTCTTGCCAAGATTTCATTCTGATTTTCAGTCCATGTAAACGTTATCATTAGTAAACTATTTTGATCTCACAGTATTTTGCTGTACAAGCACACAAGCACAACACTCATATGAAAAGAAAAACTTTGTTTTGTATTGTTCTGTGCACTGCAGAGCTCTAGATGATTCCTTTAGTCTTCTGCAAAAGCAGCACGTTAGCTATGCTCACAATAACTCTATAGTCACAAGAGCCTGTCCTAACGGTGGTTGAAGCCTTTTATGGGTTTCCCTGTTTGTGACAAGCAAGTTGCTGACATTAAAGCCAGAATTTTGGTAGTTTAGTCTCAGATATATGTCTTGATCTATTCATTCTTCTTCAGCTCCAGCTATGTGGACAACTTGAGCAATACCAAAATCAGAGTAACGTACTAATAGGAGAGCAGCAGCAGTTAAGACACGGAGATACAGCGAGACTCAGGGGAATTCCTTCGGATCCCTCCTTTCCAGGGCTGCCCCAGCTGACTGCGTGCTCTGGGGAACGCTTCAGCCCACAGGCAGCGGGAAGACAGGCCAGGAGTTCCCATAAAAGCCACTAGGACTTTCCTGCGCCCTCATGCCGAGTAGAGCAGCACACATCGGATCCAGAGGAGAGAGGGAAGCTTCCCCTTCCCCAGAGCTCCTTAGGGAACCGGCCTCTGTCTCACCCATTATTTTCTGGCTGCTTGACAGCACTTAGGGCTGCACTTGCAGCATCAAAAAGCAGAAGAAGGTGATTCTGCTCCAGGGAAGAGGTGGCAGAACGCGGGACTCCCGCTGTCAGCCGCAACACTTCATCCAACAGCTCTGTTTGCCACCTCTGCATCTACTTCTTTCACCTATAAAGCAGACAGGATTATACCTATACCCAAACTAGGCCTGCAGCTCAGAAATGAGCAGCTAAGACAAGAAAGACTCTGTTTTTTCTTAGCAGAGCTTGCAAGTTGATGGAGGTTTCTGAAGGCTTGCAGCAAATCAAGCACACCTCTCTCCTGCAGCTGTGAATCCCAGGCACCCAGGCAATTCCATGCTCTGCTCTGTCTCAGGCACATAAATCTCATGCAAAGCTCCAAACGATGAGTTCTGCTGTTCTCCACGATGCCAAATGATCACAGCACGAGCCTGCATCAAACCCCACAGAGGAGTAGCAGAGTCGAGACAACTCTGCAGCAGGAGGAACTTGCAGCAAGTTCCTGTGCCCTATATGGTTACTCCACATCTCCATGTCTCCAAGGCAGAGGGATTAGTCACCTCCATGAAGGCTGATTTTTCTCCCAAAATTTAAAAGCAGAGTAAGCAGCTAAATTGGGAGAATCAAATTTCAGCTTTTCTGGTAGAAAAGCAACAGTAAGATGTGCATCCCAGTGAAACCCACACAGAAGTCTACTGATGCTAGGATTCAATTAAAAGGAAGCCAGCAAGTGTGATGAAAGGCACATGGAAGCAACCAGAAGGACCTAACAACTAAATTTAATTGCAATTATTTTTGGAATCTATCTGGAGAAATGCCTTTAAATTATTTTAGCCAAATCTTAGTAATAAAAATGAGGCAGTCACCCTTTGTCGCTTACACACTGTTCCCTGTAAAACAGCACCAGGAATGTGAGAGACACACACAAATTATTGGAAATGCATTTCCATGGAGCACACTTCCTAACCTGTACCTCCCGCACTTCCTAAACTGTAAATTGATTTCATGCCCGTTTTTATGCCCATTTGGACATCTTAGTCCTACAAAACTGCAATTTGCAAATGAATACACTCTACTACTCCATCTGCACCGCGCTAATTAAGTACAAGCAAAATGCACATAAATTATTTCTATAGCCCAGGAACTTCACACAGAGTCTATTTGCAAAGAGCAATTAGCACCAGAACTAAAACTCTAGGCCCAGCTAAGTCCACAATTCAACTTTGAGTGTTCCAAAGCAGAAATGACATTTAATCAGATTCTAGCATTCAGCCGCTCTCTCCAACCACATAATCAGCGATCTAAGAGCTGGCAGTGGGTCCCCCAAAGAGACAAATCTATTTAAGGCAAAAGCTGCAGTAATTTCACGATTTTAATGCTTACGTCTCTGTTATAAAAGGCTCCTTTTCCTCTTCCTTCCACCTCAGGCCATAAAGCTAATCAGAGGCATTATAGCTGACACAGGAATTCTGCTGGGAGCCCAAGGCAAGCAGGCTGGTTATGGGGCAGCCAGCGAGGGGGCGAGAGGAGGTGGGGGCTCTGCCCACCTCCTGTTCCCCACCTCTCCATCATCCCCGCAGGCCATGCTGACAGCTCAATGCACAAATAACCATTTTGCCCCCTGAAGAAGAACGTGGGGAGGTGGGCACTGGTTCCCCAGGGAAGGGGTGAGCCCCCAGGGCAGGGAACAGCCCTTCAGTGACACCCCTGACCTCGGGCTGGGGACGGGCGGTGTTGGCCCTTCACACAAGTGCCAAAACTTCCCTCTGTTCTGCAGTCGAGGCACCTACCCACTGTTTGCTGAAATGATGGGTTGCAGAGCTAAAATGAAGCCTTGCTCTGAAAAAAAAGTAGATCCTAATTCAAAATAAAAGAACAAGAGAACAACAAGAATTTCCAGGATAATGACAGGACTCTGGTACATGTCAGGCTCTTCCCCCTCTGAGCTCAACTTTCAACCTTTGCTTTGGAATCATTTGTGCTGACTAAACACGGAAAGCTCCGCTGTCTGACTCCCTTTTCAATTTTTCCTTACACATCTCCAGCTTAGTGCTTTTAATTAGACCACAACAAGCCACTGCAGTAATAGGCTTTCAATTTGTCAGACTTCCCTTCCCAACTTCCCTTTCACTGCTCTTCTTTTAGCTTAGGACCTCTCCGTGAAAACATATCAGTGTCAGAGAGAACAAACAAACCACATAGTGTTTTCAATGACAGTCGAGCCTTGGCAACCCCAGGCACTGCATTAGCTTCCCTCAGTGTCAGGCCCATGGTTGCAAATGACAGACTCGAGCAGTCTCTGGGAAGGAGGAGACTGCCCTTGATTTCTCCTTCACACACCAGAGAGGTGAGGACAGGACAGCTTTGCTAAAAAGACACATCCACATCTTCCGATTCTGTCAAGTTCTGGCTCCAATGGCAACAAGCTGGTTGTAAGCTGAGTTAGGATTTGTGATTCCGCCTTTTACTCTGCACATTGAGTCATGTTTAATGACATTTTACTTTTAATCATAGCTAAATTCACGCTAAATCATTCTTTGCAATTTGATTGTTCATATTTTGAAAAACAAATAAACTTTAGTTTATAAAATGCCCGTTTTCAACAGTTTGCATTTGTCAATCAAAAACAAAACGATGAAACACTGTTAAAAAAAAAGTTAAAAACGAGTTAAAACCACAAAACCGCTCAAAGAATTATTGGATTCTTATTCCCCTATTCGTTGGTCTCTTTCCAGTAGAAAAAGAAGCTAGTTTTGAGGTCAGATCACTATTAATCACAGATTCTGAGGATAAATGAAGTTTTAAGTGCAAAAATGTGCATTTTCTTACCAATGAAGCCCAGCTGCGAAAATTCCAGAATCATCCAATCTTCAGAAGCAAGCTGAAGCGCAAAATTTTTTATTGTGCTGAAATAATTCTGCTTGACAACAATGTCATCTTCAAGCTGGGGGAAGGCAGCAGTGATACCAACATAAATCAAAAGCAGCAAAGCAACAGGGAAAGTACAAGGAAAAACTGATTTAGAATATACTGCTAACACGTTCCCTATATTCCTAATTTAAGCACTGCTATAAAATCTAGATAGTGCAAATAAAAATAACTAGCATAGAAGCAGGGATCACTGTTTATTTGCAGTACACTAACCTAAATATTTTTATAGCGAAAGTCTAAAATTATATCTCAACAAATTACTTGAGAACATGGAGCTGTGGACTAGGTAGTAAAATCACATTGTTTTTCCAGCTTCTCTTTTCAGAGAAGAATCATCCACAACACAATTTGTTAGACTTTGGACACCATCAATGCCCTATATGGAAAACATACAGAATTTCTGGGTTATTTATAAGACAAAACACGACTGCTTACTCATTTACCTACTAGTACTAAAGGAATTTATTTCTCCCTCGAGACAAAAAGCTAAAGATACGTTTTATACAGAGGTGGGAATTCTTTTCATGTGATTAACTTTCAGAAACTAAGAAAAAAAAGGAAATGAAAAATATAAAAATCAGGTGCATAGTCCAAATCCTTTACAGTTTAGGTGGCAGAACTCCCTTGTACAATTCACGAAACTCAAGGTAGATGCAGGCTGCTCCTCTAAGTATCCTGCTTCTCCTGCCTCTCCTCCCCATTTTATATAGACTCTCTTATGTTACTTGATGCACAACTGCAATGGGAGAGAGGCATCTTCAACAGCTCCCAAGGAGCAATTAGCACAGCTCTCCTTGTAAAAACTGGATGAAAGGAGATGGATGGAGCTTTCCACGCAAAGGATATAGTCCCCAAAGCTAAATAAAGGCCATAAACATAGTCATACACTAGATCCGAGATACCTGTTGGTATTGCTTCTACTTCAAAGTAGGAAACCAAGATTATGGTTTCCTAGAACTATTCTGAGCTAAATTAAATTTAAAATTACTTGTTTAAGTCTCTTGTCAACAGCTTTTTTCTTGTTTTCAGAAGAAAATAAGATTTTTTTCTTTAAAAGAAAACAAGTCTAGTGATGCTTTCAAAATATATAGAACGTACAGCCGTACTAAAGCAGCACTGCAAACAAAGTAAAAATAGATTTTAACTTTCACTATGTTGATGATTTTATGCCTAGGAGAGTCAACTCTAAACAAGGTATGCAGGAAAACCAGCAATTGAACAGTCTGCATTTCTTCTTCCCCCTCCATTTTTTTTGGCAAGTATCTACATATAAAACAAATTAGAAAGGACAAGCTCATTTCTCATTCAGGCTGTTGGCTTCAAAATCTCTACTCCTTATGTAACATAACCAGGATTATGGCCCTCGTGAAACTATGGAATCACATTGTCTCTATTCTGCACAAGTCTTGGGGTTGTGCCCAAAACTACGATTTCTAGAGACTCACTTGAAAACTTGGCTCAAAATAAAGATCAGAAAGTTACCTGAATGTAATAAACTCCCTTTTTCTGGGCATACATCATAAGAAAACAGTAATCCAAATTTTGTTTTGTTCTCCATCTGAAATTAAAATAAGAATTTAAGGATTAGGGAAAAAGAAGTTATTTCAACACACACTGGCAATGCAAAGAACATCAGACTACGAAGGATGACGCATATTACTGAAATGTTAGGACATTTGCTTTTGGCCCTGCTCCCTCAGGAAATCCTCTGTCTGTAAAAAAGTGGAACAAATCTTTGTCCTTATGCTTTCGTACAGACAGGAAAGTGGTTCAGTTTGAACCTGATCATACGAAAACAACCTGACATTTCGCTAAAAATGCGCTTGCATTTTAAGTGCAACAGAAATATTCAAGGGAAACTATTGGATTTTACACTGTATTTTAGAAGAAAAAAAAATAAACCAAAAGGTCTACATGCAACTAATGCAACATCAACAGAAAGAAAGAAAAGGGAAAATCATATAAATTCCCAATTCTCCTCCCAGAATTCACCACTAAAGGAATTCAGCCAAGATTAACATTAGGTTCCAATAGCGCACAGAACAGCATGCAGTTAGAACCAAGGCTAATTTCTCACAGAGCTCCTCCTGCATCCCCACACTTTGAAGAATTGCAATAAGAAAACATTTCAAGAATTCACATCCCACTTGCTATTTCATAAACAAGAAAGGCCTGGAGGTGGGAGGAGACGAGGCACCATCTGGGGGAATGAACTAACCTGACTCTTTCTTTCGAGTCTCCAAAGGTCTCTTTCAAGTTTGACAAGTCAGGATAGTAACTTGCAGGAGGGGCTATGACTTCTACCAAGCCAGAACTGATCTCTGTGGAAAATCTGTCAAAAGAAACACGCCAGAAGGCACATGAAATATCTGGAGTGCTGGACACTTCACGCGTGCTTGCTGCTGAGGCCAGTGTTGTCTGACACAATGCACAGTTGTTATGCATATGTTCCAAATGATTAGGTTACCTGGACAAAATCTTCGCCTAACTTTCATGGCAAAATGGTTTTCCTTCTAGCAGAGTGACGTTCTCAGATGATGTTATTTGAATAATATGATGTTAATGGCTGTTTTACAATTTTATGGAAGCGTTTCCCCTTCATTTAATCATCTTTTACTTATTTCTTCAAAAGCCCAAGCCCGCAAGAGACAAAAAACCCCATAACCTCATTTTTCTGTATTAACTTTTATATATATCACTGCTTAATTCAGAAAAAAACAGAAAACATAAGACTCTCCCTCAAAAAAAAAAAGAAAAAAAGAAAAAAAAGAACTAAGAACTATAACTTACTCTTTTTCCAGGCTTGCTACAACACTGTTTACATAATCAAGATCAGTCTGAGGAAGGAAAAAAAAAATGAAATACACATCAGCTTCAGAGCTACAATTTTAAGAACCAGTAACACAGATACTTGAACAGTAGCTGTATTTGAACATTACTTACAGCACAAAAAATGTCTGAATAATATATGAGCATATCACTCGTGTAACTATGTCCTTGGTTTAATGGGGAAAGAATAATTTTTCTGCATAAACACACAGGAAATATATTTGCTGTATAGCTCCTTTAATAAACTGTTCTAATCCAACTGTTGGTATTTTCTTGCTCTTAATAAGATGATCACTGAATATTTCTACAGGAAAAAGTTGATATTAACATTATACAAAATATACACTGAATATGAAAAATACATTTTCCATTTTACAAAAAAAAAAGGTTTCCTGTAGAATAGGGCTCTTTACATATGTTCTTCTTTCAGAAATACATTTGATAAGCAGGGTTGATGTCCCACTTCAGACAGCAAGGCTTTTTTGATATTTTCCTGACTGGCTTTGCTTTTCTTCATCAAGGACTAACCTTGAAGGACATAGCAGCCACCTGCTTCTTCAAACTGTACAGATTCTGAAAATTAATTGTTGGATAAAACATAAATCTTGACATTCTTGGTTGCTGTGCAGACCACCTAATGTGCCCATTAGAACTGGCCCGTTATGCAACCTTGGTCATTCACCTGCCTACCAGGAAAGGAAAGTTTCTGAATTCATAAATCAGAGGGAAGAAACGGAGATTTTTTGCCATACTGACTAATCTAACAACTTGACACACTATTTGTCAGTTTTCAAAGGAGATAATTTGAGGTCTATAACGTGGGGGCTCACAAGGATTCGCAGAAGCAGCTGCCTTGGAAATGATGGAAACAAACGCACAGTTCATACATTTCTCTGATGAATTTGTAATGCAGATTATCATTAACAGATTATACATATGGAGAATAAAGCCCTTCAAAGCTTTTCTATGGAACTTCTAATCTTGTTTGATAAAGGTCTTACCCTTTGATCTTAAAAATCACAATTCCTGTTTTCAAAGATTTCTTTCTATAAAATCCAACATAATACCAGTAACACATGCTTCTCTGAAAAGGACAAGAATAATTTTCCTCCAAAAGCAGCTTTGAAATTACATAAGAAAATGTGAGTAAAAAATATTTGCTGTATTTTTTCCCCATAAATATTCTCTTCATAAACACTACTATTGCTTTACAGGATAGAAGTTCTAATAAGGAATTTCTCTTTTTAGGTCTTGGCAACTTAAAACTCCTCTTACAGTGAGTTCCTCACAAGCCAATGTGAATCAGATGCATTGCTTTAAGTTGTTAAATACACATAGGGTTTCTGCATACACATATCACAGGAATGGAATCCAGGACACAACATCTTTCCCCTCCTTTCAATACTTTCAAATCAATGACCTAATCGTTACCTTCAAATAATTCAACTATTAGTATATCCCTCTTCCATTGAAACATTTCCTTTCAGGCCTTTTCCCTTGAAACATTGTAAAATATAGAAACTGTTGTTTCATAGGAAAAGAAAAGTCATTTGAATTTCCTGTTGACATTCCGAGCAGTGCGAATAACCAGTCTAATATTAGCAACTCAAATACCTGTTAAACCAGACACACTATCATTTCCACATATGGAAGAAAGTAAGAAAAAAAGTTATATGCACTGAAAACTCATCAATCCCCTGTGAAGTATGTCAGAGATTAAACTACACACCTAGCTTGATCCTAATTGAGAACCAAATTAATATTGGCCCACAAACCCATGCCTTAGCTTAACCTTGCTTGAAATTAATTAATAATTTTGACCTATTTTACAGATATACCATGAGGCCTTGATAATGTTACACAGAAGGCACTGCAGGCAGGAAAAAGAAAATTCTGCAATAGTAGAACCTATCTCCAGCTATTACCTCTCCCTATCTATTTGGATCCCTCATGCCAAGTGTTGGCAGTTTCCCATGGGGAGCTGCTTTCATCACAGCCTTATGTTAAAGGGTTGTAGCCTACAGATGCATAAGCTCATCTTGAAATCTGGTCTCCTGTCCAACCAATTTGGGATCGCCTGGCCTAGCTGCACTGCCCAGCAGGGAAAGTGCTAAGGCTGCTTCAGTGGGAAGTCTTCCCTCTCAGGCAACATTTCGGCCCTGCCTCAGCATGGGGCAAGGGGAGACACCACTTTTAGAAGGAAAAAGAACATCAAGATTTTGAAAAATGCTGTTTGGCACAAGAGCAATGGCATTAAAAGGGGTTATTCTGCCATTATTTTAAAAGTTATACTTTTATCTACTAGCAAGTAGTGTCTGGGATTCAGAGTAAGGACTTCCACACCAAGGCCTTCCCCTCAGGAAGGCAGGCTGTTGTCTTCCCACATCCCCACTGCCAAAGGCCACAAACTCCTTTCGTTACCCGGCCTAGGGCCAGGAGGGATCTTGGCCTGCGCTTCAGCTGCAGAGGTGTCCCAAGAAGGCATCACCTGTGAGGGATTTCACACAACATGGTGTGACCGAGCCCGAGCCCAAGCCACGACCGCACCTCAGGGCTCACCGAGCTCGCTGCACAGCAGTATCACAGAATCACAGAATCTTCAAGGTTGGAAGGAACCTCTAGAGATCATCTGGTCCAACCTTCCCGCTCCAGCAGGGACACCTAGAGCAGGTGGCACAGGGCGGCATCCAGGCAGGTTTGGAAGACCAGAAGACCTGGCAGGGATCAAGGGCAAGGAACTGGCAACAGCCACGTCATTGCTCTGTCCTCAAGCTCTTTCAGCCAGCCAATAAATTCAGCTAACAACTAAAAAGTGATGAGAGATCTGTTATTGACCAAAAAGGTCTTTTTTCTTTTGAGGAAGAAGGTGCCCAAAAGGTCACTGCTTTAACAAAATAAAACCAAAGGTCTTTCTAATCCACCTGCAGAATGACACTGCTGATAACAAGCTTAAAAAATACAAAGGAGAAAAACCCTTGTCTTCTTCAGGATCCTCAAATAATACAAGATAGATACAGATTATCAAAAAAGAAGTATAACTGCTCTTTAGCAGCCCAGTGAAGATGATCTGGTAAACAGCAGGTTGACCTTGAAGTCGTATGAAGAATTTAAGTACTGTCTGATGCTATCAGTGCTGTTTGCATCTCTTAAAAGGAAGCATCACTGGTGATGGCAGTCAAAGCAGCACAGCCTTTAAGATGACACAAATGAATGTTTTTGCCTGCCAATTTAGAAGAGCAATGAATTTTTATTTATTTATTTTTTTTTTTACTAAAAACTCCTACAGTTGAAAACAAAATAATCCCTAGGATTTGGGGTTCTGAGAAAAGGAAGCAAAACCTAACACCTACAGAATTAATCCCTTTCAAGTGATCTAAAAAAGGAGTTGTGATAGGCCACAAGCCAAGAGTTAATGATGCCAGCCACAGAAATGCATCTTATCAAGGAACCACTTAGAGTCTCACAAATGAGCCTGTCTTGTCAGGTAGATCTCTGGAAGCAAATGAGAAGCACAAACAAGGCTGGTAACTTCAATACCAGCAGCTCAAATCCTTCCTGACTCTTCTTCCTTCCCAGTCGTATGAAATTACTGATCTCCAGGCAAGCACAAAGCTCGGAGCAAGACACTCTCCACTCTTCATTCCCATCAGATCAGCCAGAAGGTCCATCTAGCCCAACATCTTTCCAATAGTGACACCATGAAAGGATACATGAGGAAAAGTAAGAACAGAACGAGGATACGCAATACTTCTTCCTCATGCTCCAACTACCTTCAACCTGGGAAATTTCCTGAACCAGCCATGACTTTGTGCACATCACGCACTTCCCTAGAATCTCCTGAACCCATGCAAACTTTCAATGGGAAAGAACAGTATAGCTTATGAAGCCTATAGAGTCTGCCTGTGAAGAAGGCATCCAGGATTTACCTGCTTATCCCAGCAGTTTTGATGACAAATCTCTCTAGAGAAAATGGGGAGTCAGTTGTTATGGAATAAACTTAAGTTTCAGAGTTTTAGTGAAGGAAGTTTCCAGCTTCCTTCAATCTTTGTAAAATGCTGCCCTACAATTCCCTAAAGAGCCTTCTCTAGTTTACACGGGGATGTATTTCTAATCCACAATTATTCTATGGTTTGTCTGAAGAAATGTTATCTATAGCAAACGAACAAAGCAGCAGCACAGGAACAAACACCTCATTTGTTTTTACTGATGCTTATGAGAGACTGTGAGCACAGCAAAGTAGCAGGGAATATATTTTCTAGGAGGCAACAGGAGAAGTTAGGATGTTTCACTTGATGGCTGAACAACTGCAAGCCCAAACCACGATTTCTAGTTTTAAGAACCAACAACTCTTTCACGTTGTTAAATATTATTCATGCCTCCAACAATGACAGAAGATGGGCTGTTTCTTAAAAAGCAAGAAAAAAAGGGCAATTTACACCAAAAGTACTATCCAGACCAAAAGTTCATCTGCTGTCTTCCCCAGCAGCAGATGCTCAGAAAAAAAAGATGGAATAAACAGGACAGAAGGAGCCTTTCCCTCATATGCCTCCCAGTGCTCAGTAATCAACAGCTCACAATTCCCTAGGCCCAAGCTGTATCCATATCATTACATTCAGTAGCTCCTACTGGATCTGCTCACAGTGAATCTGCTCAATTCCTTTCAAAACCAATTCACTCACTCATATTCCACAATGTCCTGTGGCAACTCTTTCCACAATTTAGTTATGTGCTTTGTGAAAAAATACTTTCTTGGCTTTAGATTTTGCTTCTGAATTTCACCCAGTGAGTCATGCAGGTTGCATCTTTGTCATCCTGTCAAAGTGACAAGTCCATGAATTTTAAATCCGAACGAGCCCCACAGGTGGTGCCAAGAGGACTGGCAGTGGCTGGGCCCGCAGGCGGGGTGAGCACACAATTGTTTGCACCAGGCCATATGGCTATTCTGTCAGGGAACAATAGCACTGCGAGAAGAATTGAAAATAGCCTTCAAGTTCAGACAGTGGCACAGTGGGAGATTCCTGTCCTTCCTTTTGTTTGCCACCCTACCTGTCCTGCGAGATGTTTGCTAGGGATATTGGAGACACGTTGGATGCTGGCTTGGCTGACAGATGTTTGATAATGTTGTCCAAAACTCGCCAATTAACACAGTGCAAATCCAGGGACACACTGGTCTGCTACAAAGCTTCGGAAACAGGTTACCGGTTTTACTTTCCATCTCACAGATGTTCTGGATGTTACCAGAGCAACAAAACACAACTCTGTTTATTATCAGAAATGTTTGCTCACCACAGTCATCAGATCTTAGTGCTCAGGTGCATCTCAAATGGAAACTGACAGAGAAGCACTTTAGTCATGCAAGTGTAGGGCTTCAGTCAAGGCCACAGCTCTGAACTTTTATCTTTCTATTAAAGTTATTAAATTTGTTCCAGGTCTATGGCGAGTTTCAAACTCCATCAAGATCCTCCTGTGAGCTCTATAGGAGACTGTATCACTGGTATTAATTCCATTTAAAACTTTGCTAGCCACTGCCAGGGAAAAAATGAGTTCAAAATCCTGCAATGATGCCAGGTAATAGCAATGTACAATCTTCATTCAGTTGGAGTGCCACACAGAAGCTGAGATTCCAACAGCAGCTTAAATAAACCCCTCCAATTCTCAATGACAGCCCAAGCTAACCTCCCAGATGCCAAAGTTGGTAGAATAGCTAGAAGCTATGGGGCTTCTGTTTGTTTGTTTAATTCTATCTTGATGAGCTTTGAATGAGATGTCCAAAGCAAAGGCTATCATCTGTGTAGACCTTTAAAAAACTCCTTGTGAAGATGACTGATAGTTTGCCACAACAGCCTTTCTAGCTCCGATGTAAACTTCTGTGCTTCTCCAACTCGCAACGTGCAGCCAGGTCCTCTGGGGACACCTGGCAAGAACGCTCTTGCCAGGCACTGATGGGGCAGCTCTCAAGTCCTTGGTGAAGGACAGAGAGAATGGAAAGTCCTCTGTAGCCAGGATGATATAAAGATACCTAGGTTGAGAGCAAGAGAGCCAAAACACTCCTTTGTTCTCTATCAAGAGCTCTGCTGATCAAACAGGTCTCTAATTCAGGCCCAGAGTAAGGAGAGGTGAAAAATCCAGGCTTGTTCATTTTGCTGGAGTCATTTTCCATACTGGACTCCAGTGTTAACACTTTCAAATCAGGTTCAGTAGGGTTTGATGCAGCAACTTTTCATGTTTGTTCCTACGAGTGCACAGGATGAGACCGTGTTGGCTGCTTCGGTCACACTGTGGCCAATGAATGAAGAAAATTTCCCACCAAAGTCATAAAGAAAACAACTGCTCTCCACAAAAAAAGGACAGAGAAAACATTATCGAAGATTAACATCTTTTAATTAAGCAGCTGCTATTTGTGGAAAGAGCTGATAAGCTAGGAGCAAAAGGCATTCAAAGCCCACAGGTTTCTAGTCTACCTGAACCAACAGATGTGAATAAGCAACATGCAGGGAAGTACAACACGGGCGCAGGCACCCCAGGAACAAAACATTGTTCAATTTTTGCCCATCAGGTGTAATCAGGAGCGCATGGTATTAACAAAGTGATTTTGCATAGCTGAAGTGGCTTAGGATTCTTTCTGAAATTACTTGCCTTTCTCACATTCTTGTGAAATCAAGGGCTGATAGTTTTTCAATATACTTTGATTACTACTTGTGTAAAAGGCTATGCTCAGAGCAGCTGCTGATTAAATGAAGTGAACAGACAATTATTTGTGACAGAAATCTCTCTAGAATAAGTCCATTTTCTTCATAAGAACCAAGATCTCTCCACGGGGACAAATTTTGCCTAGATACCAGAAAGTACCTTCTCTCATATTCAGCAGCACACATTTCTTTTATATTAAATCTATTGTTCAGCTGTGATGCTGCAAAGTATATCCAGAACATGCTTCCCATACCAATTACAACCATGATAAAATAAACCTCCCAGGCAGTCCTTTTAATGGGGAGGTCACAGTTACTGAACCCCATAGCTTATAGGTTACTCTGAAAATCAGTTAAAAAGAAAAGTTGTGAGATTTGACCTGTTAATTCAAGTTCTCATGAGCACATGAACTGGCTAGATAGAAAGGGAGTACAAAGATTTTAGTACAGCAGTATAATGAATCATGCCTATTTATTAGTCATCCTAACGAGTACCTACAAATTATTCAGCACTGAAATGATTTTTAACAATCTGGAGAACAGGTACCTGTCAGTTACCGGCACTCTTGCCACAGTTTACTGTCAAGCAAATCTATTAATTATTCAAATTGGTGATTAGGTATCACATCAATCCAGATATTTTAGAACTCCTTGAAATTCTAGTTTGGAAATTTATTGTGTGTAATGGCATTTGGGAAATATCCCTAGCAAAAATGAATGTGCAAGTCTCCTCAGCGACTACAACACATCCGTATCTCCTAGCTCCTGTATACACATCCATACTGTATACGTAGGCCAATAAGTTTTTCCATAAAAAGAAGTCAAAGAATTCAATATCAAAGAATTCAAACAGTTTGTAGGATGCTTAGCACACAAGATTTTAATCCATGACTGCAGCTGCTAGCAATGTCATGATGCTAAAGAATGCTAAAGCACTGTCACCTTGATTTCTCAAATAAACCCTGTAAGAAAATGCAAGCATGAGGCTTTCAAAATACCACTTTCTACACAATTCTTTTGTAAAAAAAAATTTTTGTAAACTTCTGCTCTTCTTTTTGTTCATTCAAGCTACAGGCAAAGTGCAGATAGTAGTTTAAAGCTTATTGGTAAAATGTCACAGCTTCACTCTGACCGTTTCTTTCTGTACTTTAACTGCACAGGTGTTTGGTGGAGGCCATTACACCTTGCTAGCAAATTTTGCTACTATTTTGAATACAGGAGTGAATGATCAGAGCTCTAATATACATACTTGCTTAATTAAGCCATCATTAAGATACACATTAATGATAGCAGTAGTCTGACACATTTCAGGCTACGAAGCTCCAGTAGTCAAAGCTATTTAAAGAAAGGAAAGGACTGTTGCATTAAGAACAAACCGAGATATACCAGAGAAAATGCTCAATAGTCCTACATTTATTGAGAGAGTTTCCTGTAGCATTTTCAAAACAAACCATATGTTACTAAAATTAAGAAAATATAAAATATGGTAAAAAATGTTATTTCTTGATATTTTCAACCAGCAGATATTTTTAAAAACATTTTCTGTAGAAGACAGCATCTATTCAGACACATAGGTTCTGACCGGCCGGCTGGCAAAAGAAAACAGAATATATATTAGAAGGCCAATCAAGTCAAGTCAATACAGCTAAAATTCATTTAAACTTTTAAAAGAAAGCTTTAAAACGTGCTAATAATGGAAGTACCCATACGCCTATTGCATTAGGCTTGCAAAATGAAATTGTCCAGGCTTTCAAAATGTCCAGGCTGTCCAGGAAAAGAAACCCCAGCAAGCCAGCACCTCCAGCTGCCTCATGTGATGCATCACAGCTAAGGGAGAGCATGAAGCACAAAGACTCCTCCCTACAGCACCACAGAGCTCCTTGGACATCATTGTGCTGTTGAAGGAACCAGCTGACTACCATATCTCTTGGTCACTAGGTGCAAGATGTGCAAAATGCCCATTCCAGTGAATCTGTGCCCACTATTGCTCTGATAAGTAGAAAGGGCTGGGCTCTTGAGCACTACCTCTCTCAAGAACATGAGACTGTGATGCTCCCCTCCATGGAAGGAAAAGAGTAATTTTATGTGTACAGAAGAAGACAACCCAATGAGTTCCCCAAACGACTGGTACTTCTGATTAAAAGCAGTTAGAAACAGAGTAAAACCAGTAAAGTGCTTACCTCTCCTATAAAGACAACCATAACACAATCCAGTTTCTCTTCGGGGGACAGCTTATCAATAAGGGAGTGCAGAGTTTCTGTAAGGTAAGACTTGACTTTTCTTTTCACTGTAGGAATTCCCATTACAATGGAAACTGAAATCAAACAAAACCAGAAACATCATTCCTGTAACTTAATACACAAGGCAGAAAAAAATGTTTTGCCTCGTAATAGAGCATTGCTTCAGAAACTCAAGGAGTTAAAAGACTGAGAGAACACAGTAATTAAAATTAACTTAAAAATATACTCATCATCATCAGGAACCTGATTAATAATCATCACCAATGCTCAGATCAAACGTAAAAAAACCAGCAGTCCTAGACATGTCAATTATTGCATAAGTAATAATCCAAAACGCTGATATTAATCAGGAAAGGTTGCACCAAGACTTACAACTCATTAGCCTCCCTTCCTTAGTTTTATTTTGAGGAAGGACAGCCATTCTCCACAACTCACTTGGCCACGCCAGTGTGTACTTTTATATTCTCGGAAGAAGCAGTTGAAAGGAACATGGCTAAAATAAACCCTCTTTTACTTCCTTTGCATGTGATTTGAGTTCTTCTGGATGCACAGAAGTAGAGGCCATGAGGAAAGCCGGAAAACCCCTCATCCTCAGCCAAAGCATCTCCAATAGGGAACTGCTAACCCTGTCCTTCAGGGCACTGCTCAGTTCTCACGTTCCTCAGCTTCCTCTGAGTCTCCTCTCCCTTGCACCTCACCCTGCACACAGGGCTGGGTGCTTGCAGAGCACAGGGCAGCTGGGCAATAAAAGCATGATCCAGGCTGCATGAAGCAGTACCAGAGGTTGGCACCGTTGTTATCGTGACTGGCACCACCTGTCTGTGTGAAAGGATTTACCACATCATAAATGTACAGTTTACCACACCATAACTATATATACTAAGAGAAAACAACAAGCACAAATATTAACAGTTCTGATGAGCAGTCCCTATAGAACCTGTGTCACCTAGAAGCTTCACGTAACAAGCTCTGAATTATTAAAACAAATACATACTCCAAAAGCACAGTGACCAGGAAGGGGAAGAGAGCAGAGCAAAATTCAGAATTTTCTTTTATTTTAAACTGATTCCAATTTTTATTTTGTGATTTCAAGCTTCTGTCAAAAATGATATAATGCATAATATAATGCAAGGTCTGTTTAAAAAAAAAAAAGAAAAAAGAAAAAACCTATGAGCCTGTTCCTTCCTGATTAACAACATTGAAAGGCCCAGTGTTTGCAGTCAGAACCAGAGCCCTCTGGCTTAAGCCCACGTCTGACACACAAGCACGCCTTATGTTAAGGCAAGGAGGACTCCAACTTACTGCAGTAAACACAGACAAGCTGGGAATAACTAATGTGTCTTTCAAAGCAAGGAGAGGAAAAAGGAAGGAGATCTAGATGACGAGGAACATGAGCTGTTTACTGGAGGGCTCACAGAGAAGCAGGGGTTCCCAGGTGGAGCCTTCTTGCCTAGACCCCCACGTGCCCATGCTCTGAGGCAGGCCAGCTCGGCTGGGCTTCACCCTGCCGCTTTGCTAGAGCTCCAAAGGGGATTCAGTGGAGCTACTCTAAAGACTCCAGCTCAGAATTGGGGAGGGTTAAAAGGAAAAAGGATCAACAGTACTGCAGCTCAACACTGATTTTTTTTTTTCATTATTCCCTCTGAGGTCCCTGTTTTACTGATGCAGTTATGACTCATTATCCTTGTGCTCCCAACTCTTGTACGCTGAGATATATTGTGCAAAACACCATAAACACCCAGTCTAGCATAATTATATCTGCACGTGGTTGTCCCACATATCTGAAAAGCCAAAGGAATGTGGCTAGCAGGCAGTTCAGAATCTGTACTATTTCTGTCCCTTTTCCCTTCTACTTAATTGCAGAATTTCACCTGCTTCTTAATGTGCACCCTGAGAGTGAGGAGTGACCGAGATTGTGCAGGAAAGAGCAACACTGAAGCCAAACGCCCTTCATCCTGGATTGAGAGCGAATTGTAAGAGACCTCAATATCACAAAGGTAAAATGAGACATCCTTGATTGTTAGATCAAGTCCTATATTGTTAATTTGATTGTTAGATCAAGTACTGTACTATATACAGGTATCAAGTAGTGCATGACACCAACTCAAAATCCTCAAGCAAAAAAGCATAAAATAAGCAGTGTATGAGCCTACCTCCTGTCCTTCCCAGGCCAACCTGCACAGAGGGTTGAAGGCTTCCTTCATTTTTCAACAAATGAGGCAAATGGTAATAGATATTTGGCACTTGGAGAGACTTGCGGCTTGTCAGCTCTTTTAACAATTTTAATGTCTCATCTGCAAACACACATGAAATCAGAAAGGTAGCAAATGCAAAGGCTGTGTTCTACCGAGTGGCAATTCGTGCACTGAATCAAGCTTTATCCTTAACTAAAAGGAAAGAAAAATAGGACAAATGATGCATTTTAATAACACATCAAGTTTTGTGTACAACAAATCTTTTCCAGTTTTACTTTAAAAAAATATGGCTGAGATTGCTTCCATTCAGTAACTTGGTTGTGAACGCAGTTAATATTTATCTAATCACATAGGACTTTCATTGTATAATCACAAAGTAAAGAACACTCCATTTACTTATGTTCCAATGGATAAAATTGGAGGCTTATCTATCCAAATGATTTTATGTTTACACTTAGAGCGCTCATCAACAGGCAGCGATTTAAATACCAAAAAACCCTTTGAAACTGTAAGAATGTATTAGAATACATTTAATGTCAGATACAAAACAAAAAAATGGGTATACAATATACTAAGAACTTGAGTATTTCTCCTGAAATAAAATAGCACTAGTATAAAGTTAATTTAGTCCACTTAGAATATTAAAATATCCCTTGATTTTCTTTAGAGAATAATGTTCAGGTGACTCTCAAAGCTGGAAATATTACTTTTTAAATTCCCTTGATATATATATCAACTTTCATCAAGTGCAAAACAACACTTTTTTGCAGACATGGAAAACACTATAGCACAGGGACCTTTGAGAACTTATGAGCCTAAGAGCATAAGGATCAGGTCAAAAAGTAGACTCAAGGTTCCCACTAAAAATCTCAGTTCTGCAGAAATGAGGCAAGGAAAGCAATTCCATAGATGTGTCTTGTTGCAGATTCTGAAGATAACTTCTTCAAAGACTTCTTCTTTTCCTTTCTCTCTCTCTCTCTCTCTATTTGCAGATGAAACAAAGTTCCCAACTGCTTCTGATCTTGAAAAGCACTTTGTAAATATATGCAAAAGTAGAGATGCAAATTTTGATAGGTTCCATCACAGGCAGTTTTACTTTTTTTCTGCTAACATTTCCTTTAGCTTCAAATGCAAAAGTCGAACTAAAATCCTCTCAAAATGTGACAGTTGTTTGTATGAATGAATAATGACTTATGCAAAACAACCTGGATTTCTTCCACAGTTGAAGATTACAAATACTACACAGAATTCTGCATATTTAAATACATTGAATATAGTAAAATCTACCTAATAATAGATTACAAGCATGAAAGGAATTCAGTTAAATGAATTCTAGATTTCTGAAACAGCCTCTGAAGCAGAGAATCTGATCCTGAAATCATGAAATTAAAAATACGTTGTATGCGACATCCACGGGGCCCAAAAGGTATCTGCACAAAGTGGAATTCCATGAGGTTACAAAGCAAAGGAAGTGAGAGTGCCTGCTGTACCATTCCTGGAAAGTCAGAGGACAAGCAGAGATCAAGAGGGGCAGACCACTGATGTCAGAGCATGGGTTAGTTTGTATCAGCATGAAAGGCCTATAATAACAACCTTTAGGAAAGATATTTTTCTATAGAAAATTAAAAATACAGAGACCTCTAGAGTGCAAATTCATCTAGGCAATATATTCTAAAAAATCCAATAATGTTATTCAGAAAATTTGGCTATTTTTCTCACATCACTACACTGATGTAAATCAAAATCACTAAAACACTGGGACTGAATTAAAATATTTGAAATTGCAAAAATTTGAAGAGTGGTACTAAGGTATTCTTTATCATTAAACAGTTTCTACTAATCTTGAGTTTCAGTCGCAAGAACAGGTTAAAAATAATACTTAGTCACTAATCATTCAAAATATTATCTTTACATTTTACAAACCATAGCTAACCTATATTTTCTTATGTTCCAGTAGGTTTTTGAATATATCTTAATTGCTTCAAGTTCATCACTTTCTTAAACACTCCTTGTTCATTTTCCTCCTCAAAGCTAATTTTAAAAAAGTGATGTAAATTACTGTCAAAATATCTGCAGTATGTTAAATAAGTACCCAGAAGTTCCAAACTTTTGCAGCTAGGCAAAGAATAAGTATTGAGTCCCTAGAGATGTAAGAATGAAGAGTGGGTGGATCATTAGGAATAAAAAATGAACAGAAAAAAAAGAGAAAAAGGAGTAAAGGAGATCCAATGTTTTACGTAACTATTTGCACTGCCGAGCAGTTTCATTCAGCTTTCTTGCTACCATTTTTTAAGTCCAAAGTTATAAGAAAAGGCTCCAGGATGGTTTGTACCTGAAAAATTGTTGAGCGCGTTCTTACTGCCGTTGGTTTCGGCTACGGCGCGCCGGAACTGCTCCAAGATGGCGTTGAGCTCGGAGGAGCGCTGCAGCGTCCGATGCTCCGCGATGCGGAGACGTTCCTTCAACGCGTGGAATTCCCGCTGGTAGGCGAGCAGCTTTTCTGGAGGGGAAGAGAGAAGGTCGGGATTATTCTTCAAGGATAAACACTTACGGCCAATCCGATGAGGGACAGGATCACAGGATGATTTTGAGTCCTTTCTGGAAACAGATGCCCACCAACCTGTTCTTCTAGGAAGGAGGAAAGCAGCGACAACTTCCAAAAGGATGGGAATGTCTTTAAAAAGGCCTCTCTGCATACTTGTAAGAGAAAGGGGAATTTGACAATAACTCAAACACATCAACCTGAAGCCCAAGTTTTAATTTGGATGGCTGCAAGGTGAAAATCTGGATCAAAATCCTGTTTGTGTAGACACAGGCATGCACATTCTTCAAAGGGAGACCAAAGGGCAGAAGGACATCCTAAAGCATCTCCATCCACATCTGCCCTGCTATTCCCTCACCAGCCAACTGAGCATCTCCAATTAGTGCCTCTTCCCTTCTTCCTACTGATCACTTCTCCAAATACCCTGCTCATCACTGCTCTTTTAATCAATACTGATGTTGATGGGAGTACCTTAAGTGATGTAATATTTTTCATCCCTATCCCAACCTCACAATGACATCCCCAGACAGAGCTCCTGTGTTTGCCACCTCTCCATCCTTAGCTCTTAGCCCTGCAACGCGAGGCGAGCGACACTTGCTACAAGCAATTGGCATCTCCGTGGGCTTGTAAATACAGTGCAGAAGCACATGGAATAAAGAGGGGATCACAGTGAGTCAGTCAGTTTTCCTGTGTTGATCAGACTGCATATCCTCCCAGTTCTTTTAATTTACTTTTTTTTTCCTCTAGTGTGGACATACAGTTCTAACCATATTTTGAAAACACGATTAGCTAAAACGGCCTGTGTTTAGAAGCCAGAAAATAAAAGCACAGTCCGCTCCATCCCAGAGACATTTCCCTTGCCAAGCCCTTTCCCCGCTCCAAGCAGCACACGGCTGCTGCCTGGGTGCCCACAAGGCGGGATGGAGTAGCCGGCCCGCGTGGCAACGCTCGGCCCGGCATGCTGAGCTCTGAGGCCAGCCTGGGACCTGGCACAAGCCCCGCTGCTTCTGTCAGTGATAGCGAGACATCCAGGAGAGAATTCTGGAGTTTCTGGCATGAAGGAAGGTCTTACTTGGCAATGGCAGCTCCACGAAAGCAAAGCAGTTACAGTCAAGCTACAAAACGCTCTAACAGCTACGTGCATGTGGAATGGTGTTAGTGTAGATGCGGCTTGGACTTAAACCACATGGGTAGGATGAACTCAGGTCTTCCTGCTGCTGGTTAAAATCTCTCATTTCTGCAGAGCTTGCTCCTCTTCCTGCACTTACACTGCAAAATGTGCATCTCACCTAGTGCCCGCATCATTTTGCTGCTTTATGGAACAGTAGAGCCCTGCAAGGAACAATTTATTTAGAAATAAGTCAAAGGGGAGAAGCACATCTCCTCCACACCACCTCCACCAAACTCTATAATAAAAAAGAATCACAAATATAATTTTACTAAACCTAGCTTACATGCAGAGTTTAAAGGTTTGCTGTCTACCTGATCCAGGTAGGTAGTGGGAGAAAGTTACCGGACTCTAGAGACTCCATAACAAATTAAAACTCAGTTGTAAAACTGAGTTGGAGAATGTAGGGAGGAAAGGGCCAAACTCTTCTCAGTGGTGGCCAGTGACAGCACAAGGGGCAATGGGTACAAGTTGAAGCACACGCAGCTCCATCTCCATGTGAGGAGGAACTTCTTCCCTGTGAGGGT
>JAUBOD010000140.1:5095454-5106439 GCA_032353885.1 Nothura maculosa
TGACAGAGGCTCTGAACATTCCCTGGACAAGAAGAATCCAAAGCATCACTGACCAGGAAAGCCAGACACCCACGACTAAGGAGGTCAGCTCAGAAGAAACATATGGTGTTCTGTCTGTGCATTGGCTCCAAACAATAAGGATAATTAAACCCACAGTTTGCTTGGGAAGAGTTATTGGCAGCATTTGAGCTGACGCTCTTTTAAAACAAAACCCAACAAGCTATAGGGAGGAGGGAAGAAAGAAATCTCACATTTTCATGTCTTTAGTTTGATGCAACTGTTAATCTGACTAGTGTTTTTACTTCTCTGCCTATTAAGTGACACTATCCAGGACTCTGCAGACTGACACAATCCCCAGGGCTTTTAGGTGCCAGCTATTTGCTTTGTTTCATCCTCCTTTCCAAGAAGCACTGCCGACTGCTACTGCAATTCTTCTTTAAAGGGAATGGGACATACAAAGGTCACTGGAATCACATGCCAACTCCATCCCACAATGAGCAATCAGCACTTTAACACGTCTTCAGCCCTGGAAGCAGCAAGGAATTAAAACAAGCTCCACACATCGTACTCACAAAAATCCAAGCAGTTCAAGACAAGCAGTTCTGATACAGGCTTCCCCCTTGCAATGCATCTGCATAGAGGCCTTAAAGATAATAGAACAATCCCTACGCAGAAGGGAAGTCAGCTCATGGAATACTACAAAAATCAGATATATTAGATTTGCAATATTTCATGCAAATTGCTATATCTTCAGGGATTTTTTAATATCTTAAAACAAGTTATATTCCATTTTATTTAGAGCAAATAAAGATTTCATTTTTGAGGGAACATGCTTCATTTTATTAAAACACAGCCCAGAGACTAAAAAGATGAGACAAGCAATGCTTATAAATACACTCTGCTACAAACAACAGTTCTAGGATAAAATTGATGAGGATTCTGGTGATTTTTTTTAAATCAACTCTATTTCTGAACCAGGCGAGTTCAGTATTTTACACTGTAGTTTGGTAATGAATCAAACACCTGGAGCTTTACACCTATCTACCTTTTGCTCAATATTTGAGGTGTTTTCAGCTACTTTTAACTTACATCATCTTCCATATAGTTCACCCCAGAGGAACAAATAGCAGCAAGAGTTCCATCTAGGGCATAATAAAAGAAGATCTAAGAAGAAGATGCAGTCTGTTGAATTTGCATGATTTGGATATTAACTTTTTACAGTGTTGCAAAATCACTACCTTCAAAGAACCTTTGACAAAACCATTCATTTTAATATTTCTGCCTCACATAATATTCACCATACGACAGCCCAAAAGAAACGAGGAAATGTTCAATAGCAAGGTAATACTACCCCAGAGATGGGGATACGATTCCCAGTGACATGTTTTACATACATTATGTTGCGATTGTTTTTAAATAAGCTACCAGCTAAAAAGCTGTGCTACAACTCTGAGGAAGAAAGAAATCTTATGCAGAGCTCTTGCTTAAGCGAGCATGAAGTTCTAGTTGGGTAAAAGCCACCATCCCAGCACTGCCATACACTTTGCTTTCAAGGCCTGGTTTAAGTTGAAATCTAGACTGTACTGCTGTTAACACTGAAAAGCTGAAGTATATAGCTTAGGAAAGCATTTTAAAAATATAAAAAACAAGCAATCCATTCTACATTTGCACAAAAAGAGCTATATTAAGCATACATGCCAATTATCATGTTTGATCCTTTGGCTATACTTTTGTCTCAGTTCATATATATGTACATAAATACATATGTATACACACACACACACACACACACACACTGCTATTAGCAATCAATATCTTCTGGAAACTATATATAAAAGCTAATTAGGTTCAATTCCAATAAAATCGATGACAAAGGCCATGCAGACTCCAGCAGCCTGGCTTTGCAGTGATGAGTGGCTAGCTCCATGTGCTAGCGTAATTTTAACTTCCAATATAATAACAAAAACCTGGTAGAGCGCTGTGCTTTCCTGTCTACTGTAAGAGAACACGAGGCACAACCCTTTCACCTGCGGTACCTATGGAAAATTTGCAGACAGTGCAAACAACTGGAATTATCCTTTGGGTAACTCAGCTCCTTGCGGTCAGCTGGAGGAGAAGAAACCAACTGTGA
This sequence comes from Nothura maculosa, assembly GCA_032353885.1. Classification (NCBI taxonomy): domain Eukaryota; kingdom Metazoa; phylum Chordata; class Aves; order Tinamiformes; family Tinamidae; genus Nothura; species Nothura maculosa. The sequence goes on from JAUBOD010000140.1 coordinate 5,097,586, forward strand.
CGTCTCGTGTTTCTCTTCAGACCTCTAAGAGCCGGTATTTTCTGCTACTTTCTACAAACAACTATGCACGCTCATCTTAAGACAGCTAAACAAAATATATCTATTGCTCATCATCTCAAAAGCCTGTTTTTGTTGTCGTTTTGATTTAACTAAGAAACACTTCTCTGTATAGCACCTCTTTAACCAAATTTAATTCAATTTACTAAAATCATCCCCTATGCTATAAAAGCACTTGAACGTGAAAGTTGGGTCTTCAATTTTGCTTGCTATAGACTCAATAAGTAAATTAAAATTGTAAAAGGGAGCCAAAAGAGAAAAAGAATTCTATAGAGCATTATAAGAAGAACATTTTTGTGGAAAACTGGGTGTGCAAACAGCAGCCCATTTTTCCAAATTGATTTAGTTATCACTGAAGCTTCCTCTAATCACATCAGTTTCATCTTGAGAAAAACCTGAATCTTCTGCATATCGGATGCCCCACATCTACTTCCTGCTTTGACAGCTACAATTATAATTAGATTTGAAAATGAAACAGGTAAAGTTTTAGCCAAACATGGCACAGATCATTCCTGGTTGTCATACAGCAATACATATTAGAAAATCCAGGAAACCAATTGATATGAAATTACCTTCTCCAGCTACCATTACACACAAGTGCACTGTTGTGTTGCAAACGTTACACAATTAATTATAGAATTGGCACCAAGGCTGGCCACGGCCTCCTAAGATGCCTAATACTGAGCGACTCCTTTTTTCAAAGGATAAAATCACAGATTCTTGTTTAAAATTGGAGATTAAGGTACAAATGCTAGTCCATTTGTCCGGAAGGCATCAGTGTTAAGCAAAGATCAGAGCTCAGGCTGTCATCAGGATTCCTGAGACTCCCTGCAACACAGACACAGAGCTGCACAAGCAGGTAGTCAGGGTTAGATGGGATCACACAATTCAGCAACAGCGTGAGAACAAGGTTAAAAATGATGCCCATGTTTATGTATTTTTATATTGGACTTTCCACTAGAAAAGCCTCCAAAATAGTCAGTGTGAAAAAAGAGCCATTTTAACTTTCCCAAACCAGCATTTTAATTACGTGGTTTTAGTTGTTCCCCCTCCTCTCTCCCATTGCATTACACTCATCTCCACGTTGTTCAGCATTAGCACTACAGTGCCACATGGAAATGCAGTTCAAATAGGCTGGTATTGCAAATGGGCTAAGACTTCCAAGCAGGATTGTAACTTTGGTACGGGTCCCTTTCCTTAAGGACAAAATTAAGAGTTTGTGGAAGACCTAGCCTAGCACAGGAGATACCCCAAACGAAGAAGAAATGCAAGAAGCATCATATACCTATAAACTGGAATGGATTTATTTTCCTCTATAGGAAAGATTTACTTGCTAAAATTTTGTTCAAAATCCTATTTTGCATTATAAAAAAAATGTGGGTGTAAAAGGCCCATGCCTTCTTTTGAAAGATGTGAACAATAGCACCATGAGCTTTTATTTATAAGTGTTCCATTACTTTTAACCTCTTATTGCAGTATATGTACAAGGCTTTAATCAATAACAAACAGCAGACTGTATCAGCCAGCTCTGCAGTTTCACTTGCATGCAGTTGCTGACAAAAACAGCAACAGCCACGTTTATCTGACAAAGCTTTACAAACAGCTGCTACATATATAGTTTCATTTTTAGAAAGGGAAATTAACCTCCCAATAAACAGCACTGCGAAGCAGCCGGGAAGGCTCCTTTCTTGCACAGCACGTTTAACAACAACAAGCAATCCATGCCAGGTCCCAAACCAGGCTAGGTGCAGATAAAAGCGAGCAGCTTTATGTGCAGACCTTTGCCAGGATCAGCAGGCTACTCCCCACTGATTTAGAGGACAGCACATACAAAAATACTCTCATGAATGCACTTGTAAGCCCACGTTTCTAAGCAGCTGCCCTCAGCTCTGCAACCCCACGCAAGCCCTCCTGCCTACTCTGCTTTTGGGCATCTATTGCTTGGCATTTATAATGCTTGGGCATTGATTTCCTCCACACATCCCCTTGACACTTGTATTTCTTAGCTACCTGCTTCCCCTCGCTCGCTGTGGGCTGAGCAGGGGATGGCCTCTTCCTTGTGCCCATTTCCTCAAAACTTGCAGACACATGGCATTGCTGAGAGCACCAAATTGGACCTCGGGGAGCAGCATGGATTAAAGAAATTATTATGGGGTGACAGAAGGAAGAAAAATAATGAAAGAATAAAGAGGCAGGCTTTAAGACAGAAAGAAACTGCAATGATATTTCAACTTTTGTGATGTTAACCACTGCCTTTTACTTTCAGTATGTGTTCAAGTCTATAGTTTTATCATTATGACTGTCATAGGGAACAAAAGTCAGAGGTACTACTCATAACAAAACAGTGAAGGTGAAGGTAGGGCACTTCATAGGAGTTCTAGTTTCAATCGATTTCCCTACATGGCAATAAACTCTCACTACATCCAACACAACCTACACAGAGCTAAAACACCACAAAACTGGGTGCAACTCTGCTTGGCTCTCCAAAATACGAGAGAAAGAACAAATTTTGGCATCCTCTTTTAGCTTATTCCTAGTCAAAATATGTCAAGCTAAGTTAGATACAGTTAGACTTACAGCAACTTCAATAAATATCAGGCAAAGCCTTGGTCTCTTTTCTAGCATACTATAATCCTCTCATATGCAATTGCCTCCTCAACAAACTTATGCGGAGGAGAACAAGGAAAAAGAGCCCCGAGCTAATATGTCCCTTTATTACATACCCCGGCCGTGAAGGTAGATGTCCTATTTACACGAGTAGATAACACAGGGGTTTCACTGTCTAACTCCACAACATATGCACATCTATACATTGTCCAGAAACCCACTGGGCAAAGGGTTTGCACTTCATCCCTGTGAGGCACCCTCAAACCATGAGGACTCCTGTGCAATTACTAGCTCAGGAACTAATGATTTAAATGCACACTTGCATGAAGCTTCCCAAAGGTGCTGCTGAGAAGGCCTAGATGCAATGTGAGATCAAAGCTGGGGGTTGTAAAGTAATGTAGGCAGCAGGAGGGTGTCTATGCAGAACCATCCACGTGGGACTAACTCACTCTCTGCATCTGAGCCATTGCTGCCCTCACCAGATTTCCATGTCCAGGCAAATCCAGACAGATGGGGCCCTGAATGCATCTTCAAGAACCATATGAGGTTCACATATTGTTTGAAGATTCAGGGTTCTGATTTTGAGTGTTGAAACACTGTGTGTTCTCAGCTGTATTAACTCAGCAACAGATCAGTGCGGCACAGGAAGTGGCACACAGGAAAATAAAAACCACGACTTGCAATGAAAGAGCAGCCATTCGGTTCTGAAAACTCTAACGTGATTTACTTCTACTATAGAAGTGTCAATAAACCTGTTCCAGGATTTGAATCATTCTTTTCTTTCCTCTCTGAAGCCAATAGAACATACACATAGAAAGAAGGAATTATAACAAGAAAAAAAAAACGTTTCCTAAATTAAAATGAGAGCTGTAATGGCAGGGGCTTGGTCAAACATTTCCTAAATAAAGACCTAAGCCTAGCAGATTTGTTACATTGAAATCTGTCTCTAGTATCTCTATAGCTTGCATTTAGGGGCTGCACACCTAAATATGAGGGCTGTTTATTTATGAATTACTTTACTCATAATTTGTAATAAATAAAGATCTAGTTCAGCCTTTCTCTGCGGTGTCCAGGAAAATTACATATTCATGATGTTGATACATAAGGTTACAGTGAGTCTGTGGGCCACAGTAGCAATATTTGAGACAAGCAAAAGAAAAGTTAAGTGAAAATAAAATATTAAAACTAAGCAATGTCACAAGCACGAAGAGGGTTTCCTGTTGTCTCATGGATAAATAGCACTTCTGTAGGAAGCATCAGCAGAAAAGAACAAAAAGATGCATGAAAGCCAAGAAGACATCCCAAAAAAAGAGCTAAAAGCACAGCACTAGAAGACTGTCTAGAATAATCACTTTTTAGAAAGGGAAGGCTGGAAGAAAGCCTTGCACTGGGAGCAAGGAACCACCTTCTAAGCCCTTTCTGCCATTTTCTGCAAAATTCAAAACAGTGCATTGTAAACAAGCAAAACAACACTGTATGCTTATCAAAGTATTGATAAGCATAAAAGAAAAAAAACTAAAAAGAAACAACTTCCAGGATTCTAATTGTAAGGATTGTTTCAAAAAATGAAAAAGCTTTTTTTGTTATCGATACAGCAAAAAAAATTCAAACTACACAGGGAGAATTGAGCTTGTTGAATAAGATTCTCTAAAAGGAGGTGGGAGGATATTGAAAACAAGCAAGTTTCTGAAAAGTATGCTAGGTATCTTTTAGTGGTTTCTATGCATAGAAAGGTCTGTGAACATGACCAATAATAGGTTATGCTGCTAAAATACAAGAGACCAAGTGGTCACTATAATAAGGGGCAACTCCAGCATTATCTTCCTCAAATGTCAATATTGGTCACTAATGGAAAGCACTCACCACAAGAAGATACAAACCTGGCCAGGGCAAGAATATTCTTATAAAGGAAATTCCTTGACTCTCCCAACACCGTGCTCCAGTATGTCACTGAACTCATTAGAAACATCTTGTCCTCTTGTCTCATTTACCTGCCTTCAACAGTGCTTGTCCCAGTCCTCCATTCAGCTCCATTCTGGACTGCCTCAAATTTGAGGAAAACACTTGCAAACACTGACCTCTTGGCCAAACACTACTGCTCGCACAAGCAAGGTGCAGCTTGAAATTTAATGTGCACTTGCTGCTTCCCACCACCCAGGCTTCCTGATGAAAGCAGAAAACCCAGGAGAGATCACAGAAGAGCCATTCCTGCACACTGTTAAAAATGTAAGGATATATCTATGGGTAACTGCTCCAGAAAGAGAGTGAGAGATAAAGCAAGCAGATAAATGCTGGCTTACGATTCATGGCCAACGGCTTGGTTTTTGCAGCCAAGTTGTTCCAGTGTGAGCAGCTGTGTCAGATGCAACTGTCTTGCTAGGCTAAGTTACTCATGTGATAGCCTCTGCACGAGGACAACAGCCTGCTTTGGAGAAGCCAGGCAAGCACAGAAGACTCCTGCTAACAGCTATTAAAGGAAGCCACGTAGAGCAGAAGCAGCAGCTTTCCCCAACCTGAGGGCTGGCCTACAGTCAAGAATAGCATCTCAGCTGTTAGTACATCAAGTGGTTAACACTTTATATACTGTTAACACTTCATAAACCGCAAGTTTTAGATACAAAAATGCTACAAGTGCTACAAAAGTGCTGTGATAGTTGCAGCCTGCCCCCAAAGCAGCAGATACTGGTTCATGTGCTTCTTCTACTTGATTCCTCTGCACTTGCATTGACTGCAAGGGACCCACAACACCATGTCAAAGCTATATTCCTGACTGGCCATCATCAAACTCAATTCATATTTCCAATATTAATAAGCCACAAGCAAATTTGTTAACTTCAGAAACCAAACTTGAAGCGTACATTAGATTCAAGCTCCAGTAATGCTAGTGTTAAAAAGAAAAAGGAAACTATTTCCTTTAAAATCAGCTCCTAGGAAATCTGCAACAGCATTTCTAAAGGAAACTAACACTTCCTCTCGATGCAAAAGAAACAAACTTTGTTCCCATTAAACAAATTGACTGACATGAATTGTTATATGTACTTTCCACTCCAGCGTTCCGTTCCTTCCTTTTCCTTTCCTCCAGCTCCACTCTTCCTTGTCCACTGCCCATTTAACTTTTGGCTGATGATTAGTCTTAACTCACATCATTGTGAAATGGCCTATAACACTGACGAGAGAGTCAGTGCAACCAACATCTACTCTGAAAACTTCTTTTAGGATAAGTATAAATTACGGTGAGTTACAGCTGAAAAGCATTTAGATGCATCTCTCAGATTTCTGTCCTATTTTTAAAGAAAAATAAGCATAATCACTGCCAAAAAAAAAATTGTTTCCTCTCCCCTCTATCCTATTTCCTCTATGGCTCTGTTGAGCTTTTCTCCTCTGAAAAGTGAATATTCCTGATTCTCACTGCAAAATTTCCCATAACTGATGCCTTTTATTTTAGGTTATGTTTTTCCCATACCTAAGTTAATTTAGTTTATTAAGTTTGGATATCATTCAGCACTTACAATTACCACAGCCTGAGCATCACAGTAAAGTTATTCTAATTTCATGAAAATAGAGGAGAGAGAAAGCAGTTTTATTATACAGGTCAGGCCATTTAATAACCTCTCCAGAGGAGAGAAAATGAAATCATTAACAGCAAGAAGACCACAATAACTCCCAAATTTGCTGCAATGGTTGCTACTAAAGTAGCTTCCACTCATTGCCTAAGCATGAGTGAATATTCAGCAGGCCTACAAGGCTGCCTAACTATCTCCTGAGCTGCATGAGAGAAAAGGCTCCTCTGCATGGAAACCTGATGGCAGTTGCAGACTGCTTGGGGAGTCACATAATTTAGACAGTCCTCTAGGGCTGAGTTGCCTCAGATTTTCTGGATACATATTCCATACAAGTTCTTATTACTTCCAGCAGACAAGTGGTCATGCATAAGGCATTGTCACTGTCCTTCAAAGAGAATAAGCGTGCACACTTTGAACAAAACTGGAATTTTTACTAAAGACAACAGGTTCAGGGTAGAAGGTCCGTGTGGGAAGCAAGTGATAAAGTAGATGTGTATTTGCTGAGAAAGGTCCCTCTGAGCCATGAGCACTAATTCAGCTAAATCCTGCACCTTCCCCAGCAGAATCCTTCTGGATCCCTATGTATCCAAGCTCAGACTACCAACTGCATTAGAGACAAAGCGCCAAGACCACACTCTGTACAGAACATCACGTCTTTGATGAAATTTTGGTGTATAACGAGTACAGAGAAATATCTTCTACTAGCTGGATCTTCTAAGAGCAGGACCTTTAGGTTAAAGAAGACTATAATTCTGTAGCTCAAAAATGAGGTGCTGAAGTCCTGCAAATCTGAGCAGGTCAACAGTGCTGCAAAGTGTGATCTGGTCACAACAGATGAGGTTAAGCTTAAAATTGTCATTGGTAGAAGACAGTAGTCGTAGGAGCTATTCAAGGATCTCTTAAGTTGTACTGACCAACTGTTAACATGAAGTGACAAAGAACAGCAGCCCTCAATGCAGATTCCTTAGAAGTGGTTTTTTATATGCTCCCAAGTAACCTACACTTTGATAAGACTGGATTTCCAAATTCTGTATTTCATTTATCAGTTAACCATGTCTAAGCATATTTTTAACACCAAAAAAGCAGCCAAGCAGCCTTACAAATCCTCTTCGCAGAAGGGTGTCTGTCTCAGATATAAGCCAGGTTTAGACTGCTTTCTTACTGCTCCAGCATTTCAACAGACCACATGGGGTCCAGGAAGTGACAAAGATCTTGTTCTAATTTAAAATAAGAACCAACTTGGTCAGGCTTCTTAGAATACAGTCAACTTTCAACACAAAAACATGTAATTGGCCATTTCACCAAAATAATCTTTCACAGTAGAGTTCATTGCTATTTATATAACCTGGCTGCCAGACTAACCTGGAGTCATGTTCTTCCTACCAAAGACAGCATCCAGAGTATTTACTTCAACTCCTAACAACTTTTCAGCATATCCTCACAGTCCACGGAGCACTGGTTTCCGGAGATAAATTTTGTTATTTGAATTAGTTTCAAAATCCATACCACCTTAAAGATGGCTGAGCACTGCTGTGTACAAGTATGTTCACAGACTTGGACCACATATATTTATTACAGAAAGATACGATATGCAGAAGTTCTGTACCATATCATTCCAGATTCATCCCTGTGGTGTAAATGGTTCTGCTTTTTAAATGACAGTCATCCAAGGTCTTTATACAGAGGTTTCTTAGTTCTTCAGTTAAAATGAATCATCTGAAGAGTGGTTTACAGTTGCTGGAACAAGGCCCTATGCTTCTGGGTTTGTTTTTTTTTATATAAAAAAAGTAAGATTTGCTTGGTTACCATCTAGAAACTATAAATTTGGAGAGTTGTTTTTTGTTTTTAAAACTCTAACAGTATTTTTCTTTTTGGCCCTTTTTAAATGTAGATATATTTTTTTATCCAAGACTGACAGGTGTCTAAGGAGTCCATATCATACAAATGTTAAAAAAAATCATAGTAGAAAACCTCAGAGTGTCTCATGAGTGAGAACAACTACCTTATTTGCTCATAATTGTCAATCAATAATCTGAAAGAGTGATCAAAGAAAAGACTATCCCATATGGTTTATTAAATAAACATGAAATTATTTCAAGCTTAGAAAATGAATTCTTGATGTGCATATGATATACACACCCATATATAAATAGTCAAAGATTTTCATATTGGTGTGGAAGTGTCTAGTTTAAAATGTGGTACTGAAAATAGCTCAAATCTGTGCTAGTCTTAGACTCTGTATCTTATTAATTCTTACAGGTTGTTTACATCAAAAAGGAAAATTAAAATTAAACATTTTTGTATGTATAATTTTAACTTAAAGAGTTGAGTTTTAATCTCAAGAGCAAATTGCTTATAGATCGTAATTACATAACTGCAATTCAGGATTACTTAATAAATTACTGATATCCTGTTACACTGACTTTTAGTTAACAAATTACCATCTTACTGTTCAACAGGAAGATCTGGGGGAAATAAAAAGCTTAACTTTTACACTACCATAAAGGAAGTATTTATTCTGAATAGTCATATGATGGGGGGAAAAAAAGTACCAAAACCAGTCTTGTCTGACCAACAGAAACCTAAATATGCACTGAATGTTGCTTAGCACCACAGAGATCGGTATC
>JAUBOD010000140.1:5173551-5184629 GCA_032353885.1 Nothura maculosa
GGCCCGGCCCGGCGGGCGCAGCCGCCGCCACCCGCGGCCGCGGGGCAGGGCAGGGGGCGCCCTGGGCGGCACCGTTGGCGGCGCCCGCGGGGTTTCTGTCCGGCCCCGCAGCCCGGTCCGTGCTTTGAAAGGCGCTTTTTGTAAAGCTGCGGCAGGTAGAAGGTGTCGGGAAGGAAGTCTGGCTGTGAAAGGATTTGAACCTTGCCATGTTAGGTAAGGAAGAAGAGGAAATAACCGCCAGGTTAAGTTTTTGAAGGGAAAACGCTGTAGCGTCTGCTTTTTGTGCCGTCTTATGGTGGCAATAAAGGGAGCAGAAATTAAAAAAAAAAAAAGAGTCTTTTAAAAAAAATTAAAAAAAATTAAAAAAAAAGAGACATTGAGTCTTAAAAATAATTTCAGCATTATTTCTAGAGCAGTTGCTGTGGGTCAGAGAATAAATTGTAGAGTTTATTTCTAAGGAGCATTGTTTTCAAAACGTGGATGCACTACTGACAAAAGTAGCTTAAAAGAAGAAAAATAAAAAAGAAAGGTCTAACTTTCCTGCACTTGTATTTTTATCCTAATGTGCCTGCTGGAAATGTAAAATTAAAGAATAGTATTGTAAATAGCATAACGAAGTGCTCAGCAAGCATGCGAGGCTACTTTCTGCTAGTCATAACCCAATGTAAAAATGGTCATTTCTCGCGGTGTGAATCTTAGTGCTGGAGTTCAGGCACGAGCTGCATTAAGCACCAAGTGCAGTGTCACCGGCGGATGGAGGAGCGCCGCGGGCCGCGAGCTCTTACCGCGCGCGCCGGGGCCGTGCTGGCTGCTCTGCTGCCCACGTCTGTTCTGCTGCCCACGTCTGTTCTGCTGCCCTGCGTGGACGTGGGCGTCGCTGAGGGTGAGCGCAGGAGCCGCGAGGCTGCGCGGCCGCTCCGGCAACCCGTCCTGCCGTGTGCGCTCTGCGTAACGGCCTGGGTGGAGGCAGCGTGCGAGATAAAAACACGTTTGCGCCTTCCCCACCTCGGGGAAAAGGAAAAACAACCCTGGAAGGAATACAGGTGAGACATACGAGTTAGAAGACTTGCAAGGTTGGATTTCGGTGCCTAGTGAGAAAAACGTCCGCTGGAAGGACATATCTCAGGCCAAAATGTTTCAGCTTGAAACAAGCTTTTTCTTCAAAAATCCATTGATAAGACAGATCTGATCCCTGTCATGAAATGAGGATCCATGTCATGAAATGAGGAAATGTTTCAATCACGTCACATAAACATTTTTATCTGTGTTATCAAGATGCTATTCCTTTGTTTGGAAGGTGTCCAACACCTGAAGCCAAGTGTGAAATACCCTTCTGTCTTTCCACACATTGAGGTAACTACATTATGTTCATACCACAAGAGCTCTAATTCATTCATTTTCATTTTGTACACTCCCTCTGCTGGATATCAATGTGAAGCTCCAGTGGATCAGAGGAGAGATTAGTTGCAGAAGGAGGACACGATGCATGGAACACATTCCTGCTCTCTTTATTAAGGGATTACACTTCAGGGACAGGCCAGTCGGTATCAGCAACACAACATGTATTCCTTGTGCAAAATTATTCATGTACTTTGGTCTTACTGAAATCACTAAGATGTATGGAAACAGTGAAAATGGACAGGTTAAACATTCCTTATGTATTAGGTTTAGATGCATCATCATTTGAGATCTGGTAATCTGAGAGATAAAACAGACAAAAACAAGAGCAGAGAGGAAGAGCTAAAGGAACTCAGATGCTGATGGGCAAGATAGCTGGTAGCTGAAGTCTCCAGTGATAGCCTCTGCTGCATTGATATCTGCACAGCTCTAATCGGTCTCGGAAGAAACAAGAACAAATAATATCTGAGCTCCAGCACTACCAAAGCCACCCCACAAAGCACATCTTTTTTTCTGGTCAAAGGCTAAAATGTTTGCCTTAACACTGGCAGCAGCAGTTTAACTGATGACATGTTTCTAAAGATCAAGCTTTATTAGAGGCTGAAAGGGAAGAGTTTTGAATGGAAACAGGAGAGTAAAAGGCACAGATACACAGCTCCAACTGCTCTTGAAAAGCCCTGAGACAGTTTTACCCAGAAATATTTAATGAGTTCTTCCTCAGTAGCAGGACTGTATCTCCATCACCAGTGGTGGAGACAGTTTCTATACAAACAGCAGCTCCTGTTTCTTCTGGGGTAAAGAAGTGCTCGCTGTGCTCTTCCTTTTACAAATCCCGGGATGTGTGCTCAAGTATATTATTCTATACTGGCTAATGGTGGTAGTCTCTTCTACTTTAGGTCAGCAAAATCAGTCGAAATAAATCCCTAAGTCCATAACCAGCAGCTAAAAGCTATAAAAATATTTGCTATATTGCTACATATAAATATAGCAATAAATATATATAATGAAAAAATATATAAATATATAAAATTGCTATAAAAATCAAGGATGCTTTTTAAACTTTCATAGCATTCTTTGTTATGCAAAACAGATTATTTTAGGCTATTACAAAATAGCTGAAAATTAGTTTAATGTGCTCTTATTTGACAAAATCACAAGTCGTATTCTTAGGGTTGGATATGTAACAAATATTACTGTGAAGAAATAAAGAGCTAATTTAAAACATATAAAGTTTAAATACAGTAGAGTGTTATTTTGTATTGTCCATAAGCATCACAAATGCAAACATGAAGGATGAGGGAGGGAGGTATATGTTTATTTCCAAGCAAAATTATGTAATAAAGCAACAAGAAGAAAAGTACCCTACCACCAGTAACCCACATTATGAGGAAATATAGGCTCTCACAAAATATTATAATACATTTCAGATTAGACATAGTCAATAGGACTTCCTGCTTTAGGGAGAGGGCCTCCAAACAGTAGTAGAGAGCTATAAATATGCTGCTTGGGCTCATTATCTATATTTTATTTCAAGGAGAAGGAAAAGTTTCCTATTCAGCAGTGGTCTTTAAGGTTCTTAGAAGATACTCTTAAGAGAATAACTTGTGCAATTCCCAATGGATAAACACTGTTCAAATCCTTAGCCTGCTACTCTATTGGCAAACTAAAGAACATTAAATTAACACATTTTCCATCTTTTCTTCATTTTCTGACTTCCCACGGGGTCAAATGTGAGGTTGCCACGACAGTGATACTCCCTTGATACTCTTGTTCTGGAAAGCTCATTCTAGAATATTACAAGTATATATGTTTATATGATTTTGGAGGAGATTTTATTTATCAAAATACCGCTAAGGCAACCTGTTCCTGAAAGCAACACAGAATCCTGTGTATAGTTCACACCAGTGGCTTTTAAAAGGAGGCAAGGAACATTCCTACACATTCAGGTATCTTCAGTCATTATTCGAGTTACGAATCTGAATGCTCGGTAGTCAGGTTGTCGCAAATAAAATGGGTATGCAACACCCATGCAGGTGTTCGCGAAATAGAAATGTAGGGATGAATCTAGAAAAAAAGTGAATAATGTATTGAATTAAACACAAATTATTTAATTATTTTGCTGTCTTTAAGTACGGAAGAGACCTCCCAGAAGATTTATAGCAGGAGAGAATGCTCTATCCTCTCCTGCATTAAGGTACAGAAATGTGTAACATCATTGATAAATATTGTGACCTAATGAGCAGAAATTCTGAGCAAGTTAAAATGCCAGTATTTATCATCATACAAATAGTACTCCTTTATATTAAAAAACGCCTTTAAGTAGAAAGCTAGTGCAGCTGTAATAAAATAGTTGTAAATAAAATTAATTTGCTTTAAAAATATTCTTAAAAATCTGTATAAAATTCTTAGAAGTTGAGTACCTCTCAAACAAAACCATACATTATAACACAGGAGAGATGGATATCAAAACACTGTGATTTCCCTTGTCTTTAGTAGCCTGTTTTGGCCACGCTGAGACGTATGAGAGGTTTTGAAGAAAAAAGTAATCCCTGCCTACACTGGACAGCATAGCATCTTCTCTCAAGCATAATCCTCACAAAGTCCAGCAAAAATACATTTGGATCATAACATCTGGATATAGACACTTCTTTCCCCTGATACTGTTACATCCATTCCTTTATTCCAGTTATATCAATACATTTTTAATAAGGGAACAGTCACACACTATCAGTACAGTTGGTGAAACATGCATTTCCTTCCTGTTACCTGAGATGGGCCATATTCCCCCAATAATACAAGACTGAGCAGGGAAATTATCTAGACAGTTTTCTTTCCACTGAACAACATTAGGAGTGTCTGAAAAATTCTCCAGCAAGTCATGAAATATATTTAATGTATCATCAAAATGGGAAAGAACGATAAGCCCAGAATTATACTTGAGCTCTAACTCTCCAGATGACGTGTAGGGTCTTCACAAGCCATCAGGAATATAATGTCAAAAGTCTTTGAATGAAGACTCCCTAGGGAAAAAGAAAGGAAGAAAGAAATTTGTTTCATATTTAGTGAATACGGAAATACATTCTAATGTTTCTACATGAAAAAAAACAAAACTGTGGATTGCTATCATTTATGAAAATCAGGCAGAAAAAAAGCTTTTCAAATATTTGCACTCAGTTTTTTCCCCACTTACTCATTCTACCAGGCACTTATTCTACAGTGGTTTATCTGTCTCATTCTGGTCCCAGCTCCTGGTCCCGCGAGCACTCACAGGACCTATGGACTTGAATATGCCTTTGATAATGGAGATGAACAAAGTGCCCAAGTTAAAAATCTCAGCACCGTATTGAGTAATTCATCTCGGAAGACACCATCATCTCCTAAGCAAAAAGATTTCCTGAAAGTCATCAATTGAGATTTTTTTTTCCCCTCTCAACTTGATTTATTTTTAATGCAAGTTGCCATCAATTTGCAGGGAAAAATAAACAAACAAACAAACAAAAACCAGTTAAGATTTAAACTGCCAGGGGAGTAGTTGTATGTTGTGGAGGTTCCACTTTACTGTCTGAAGACTGTTGGGCTTGTTCATCCTCAGGGTTTCATGTGTTTGACGATGTACAGACAACATTTATGTTTCCAGTAAAAGTATGCCAAGAGGTATATACATATTTAAAGCAAAAAATATTTTGCAAATTACTACAAGGAAAAAGAGCTAGATAGCTCTGAATTTTTCTGCAGCAGCAATCTAAATATGTATGCCTAAAGTTGGACAAAAAGGTAGTAAGTAAAGTTGGAATTCTACGAGGCACTATGATTGTGAGAAGGTATTAGGGCTACAGCAGTTCCAGTACATGTAGTTGCCATTATTTACAGAATGCAGCTGAATAAAATGAAACACAAGTAATATCATGAAAGGACTGCAGTTCTGAATCTCTAAATTTTCAGGCAGTCCAGTTTAATGGAATTCATCTAATATTTCACCAGGAATTATCAGAGTTCTTCTGCCTATTTTGCTTCTGCGTTAGGAACTACGTACCCTTCTAGGGACCGGTCCAGAGACCACTCAGGAGATCGATGGTGGCAACGTTCAGGTGACGACGCTCTCAACGTGGAGCAAAACTGATAGGAGGTTGTAAGATTCTGGAGTCGAAGCTCCTGCACAGCACGTTCCCTAAATAGAAATTATTTTAGAGTGAGGTTACACACTTTATAAAAATGATTTCATGCTCAATATGATAAATAAATAAAAAAAGACAAAAAATGTGAAGAGATGAGGTGCTTATCACAGCTCTTTCAGTATTACTCCTATCCAGATTTTCCTCTATGTATCTACTACCTCTTTTTCCCATAAAAGACAGATATCTACTCATAACCCTAACCAGGGGAGAGATGAAGTCTGAACAATGTTTCAACTTTTTTGCTGATGAACATTTGAAGAGCAGGACACTATTTGAAATTGAAACCTACAGCAATACGTAAGGAATTAGTCTTTAAAAGCTGTGGCCTTGAGTATGTAAGTCCCCTGCCAAAACATTCATTTTGCTTATAAGAGAACAGAGCATCAACAAACTACTTTACTACAATGAAGCAAGACCCTCGATTCTCTAACCTGTTCAGGAGTGTTGCAGAACACCGTTGGACAATAGTTTAAACTATTCAAAAGGACACTGTCGCTGTCCTTTTAAGTAGTGCAAGTCTTAATGCTAGTAGTGCATTTCATCCAAATGAGCTAGAGGAAGCCTGCCAGAAAAGCCTGCACTTGCCTTTCAAAGCGCTCCGTTCCCAGCTGCCGTTTGGTGATATCGAGCTCTGACTCGAGCTGAGCTGTTGTGTTTCGGAGCTGAGTAAAGTCGCGGCTTTGCACAGCACTGTGAAGTCCACAGAATAATTAGACAGCACCTACAAACCCCCTACTGTGTTGCCAAACAAAATTACCCCAAATTAAAAGGGCAGGATACCATGCATGCAAATGATGTTAAGAACATCTTAGGGAGTAAGATATGCTCCACGGTATAAGTATCCCATGCATTTTTCTCCATGGAAAAGCCTTTCATGGGGTAGCTGAGGAATCAGCGCCAGATTTTTAGAATCTGCTGCTACTAAGATAGCCAAGATACTTGACGAGTTGCAAATGCATCTAGATATGAGCAGTCTATGCATACATATATATAAGGGGAGAAGGAAAACCCAACTGCAGCTCAAAAAACTTCACTATTCTATTAGTCATTTACTCACAGCTTGTTCTCTGCTAAAGCAAGCTGTTCCTTGAGCAGCTGAATTTCAGAGTCTCTTTCTTGCTCTGCGATCTGCGACTGCAGTTCTTTCTCTCGACTAGACACAAGCAAAGATTCCAGGTTCTTCAGAGATGCTCTTTCATTTGTCAGCTGTTTCCTGAGGAGCTCTATTTCAGAATGGGATGACTCACAATCATTCTGCAGCTAAACAAAAATTTTAAACTTGGAGATGTACGCCCAGTAAGCCTTCCAGCCATCTGTCATGGTAACCTTAAAGAAAAGGCTGGGATCAAACACCCAACCTTGTTCTCATGTCTAGACAGTTGCTCATTGTTGTATTTGACCTCAGTCAAAATCCATTGTCAGAGAGGAAGAGGGAAGCTCTGCTTTTTACTGATGTGAGAAATGGTTCCTTAACCAGTTGCTTAGAGAAGATGAAGCCTGATATAACAACCAATACCTGTATCTCCAACAGGCTAATATTACATTTATTTTACTTAAGGGAGCATCAAAACAAACAAGCAAAACACTAGTGAGACAGAAAATTCTCAATAGGTTTACAGTGAACAAATTCCAAAATAAAAGATTAAACAACTGTATTTCTTGGGGACTGTAAGAAAGAGCATGTATAAAACCTAGTATGTTCCATTGAAAAGGGAGTCCTTTTTTTATGAGTGCACATGCATAATCTTCAATATAAAATTGTTTTTAGAATATATTTCACATACCCTTTCTACTTCCTCTGCTCTGGATGTTAACTCCTGGGTCAATAGTTCTTTGCCAGCATCCAATTTAATGCAAAGCTCTTGTGTAGATTTGAGATCTGCAAGGATAGAGCCTTTCTCCCGCTGTAAGTTTTGAAGCTCTCCTTCCATTTTCAGCAGAGTCATTTTCAAGGTAGAAATTTGAGCCTTGTATGCTTTTTCTGTTGTTAAATTCTGTAATCAAGCATTGTCACATAATGAAAAGTGTACAGCAAAGAAAACACAAAGCTGTTTCCTGTATCCTAAAAAAATTTCTATATACTTATGGTGAATTTGAAGAGACAGGTGTACTTGTTATGAATTAAACTTAAAAATTATTTCTTTAAATAACTCCTACATATAAAATGACTATAAAACAAGAATTTTTGCTTCCAACAGCAAAATCAGCTTCTGACATTTCTATCTCCCTTCTTAGATTTCCCTCTCTTCCTTTTTCTATAGAGCCTAATAAGGTTCCAAGTCCCTGCCCATGGCCCCATTTTTAGTTTCAAAATAGACCCTCTTATTCAAGTAATAAAACATATTCTTGTATGTAGAAGAGCAATGAATGTAGAGATCCTGTCAGCAATGCTTGTACTGCTGCCATAGATAAAATCAGGCACGACTGAGAGATGGCAGAAGTCACACTAAAGAACTTCACGAGCTAGGAGCAGTAGTTCTGTCTAGAGGAATTTAGGTTTTTCTATCTTCACATTAACAAAGACTTTTCAAAAACTGTCTATGCTTTTCCAGCAACATCTGAGTTGTATTTCTGGTCACTTCACCTCTTATTTTTCAGTCAGTGGCAGAATGAGTCTGGAAAACTGACAAAAGCTGAGAGAGAGATAAAGCACAGGGTCTTCCTTAGAAGACTTCTTAGACACAAGATCCAAAGGGATGATCATGTGGGGAGCCTCTCCTTAATTCCAGCTATGTTGCCAATGTTCAAGTTTTGGAAACTAAACTCATATTAAAAAGTACAAATTGCACAGGGCAGTGTTAAGCATGTACAAGATCAACTCCTTTTATAAAACAAAACTATATGATAAAATCTTTTGCTTCCAAGATATGTCTGACACACAACTCTAACTAGACTTCTGACTAAATTCATTGAAACGGGTTTTACAAAGAGACCTCTTTGCTCTTTCACAAAAACACTTCTCTTGGAAGGAGCTAGGAAGCTGAATTCTCTTCCCACTGGAGGCTACCTGGATAAAATAAAACTATGTACCAGATCTATTAGATTCAAAGATTATTAAACTGCAATAAAATCTTCCTGTGCTCTTTTGCTACTGCTATGTCTTCATCCCTTTTCTGAGTAGCAACAGGGCAGTTTTTTAATACCTAGGCTAGGCTAGGTCTCAATATACACAATATTCAGGAAGCAGATATGATCTGCTGCCCAAGCCATAACAATCTCAAAAGACAATACAGTTTTATATCTATCGTATTTTTAAAGACATGCTGTGCATTTTCTTCAAATATGTTATTATTTTTAAGTTATATGTGTGTGTGTGTGTGTGTGTGTGCGCGTGTGTGTGTGTGTGTGTGTTCTCCCCCTCCCATGTGACTAGTGGAATTCTAGTTTATATTATCAACGCAAACGACACACAGTTCATTTTAGCAGCTACCTCTAAAGTATGAGGAGAAGTGGTATTAAGCCTACCTAATTTCAAACAGTTGCAGTCTTAAAATCTACCAGACCATTTCTAGTGTGACCTATGGAAATAATGATCTCAACATACTTGTTCCATGTCTATTTCAAGGGCCTCGATTCTTTCTTTCAACCTGCGGTTCTCGGACTCTGCGCTGATTAACGCCAGTCTAACAGAGCTGCCATCAGCCTCTGCTTGATGGCACTTGGTTTCCCAGCTTTCTCCTTCTTCACAGGCTGTGTGGTATTTCTCCAAGAGCTCGCAGTTCTCTCTCTCCTAAAACACAAAGTTTATTTGTTTAATTATTCTTAATAGGCTTGACTACATTGGAATATTCATAGGTTACAAGTAGGAGATTATATTAGATTTTTTCTCTATTGAAAAATTTGTGTTAAATGGCAAATCTAATACAACATCTAAGACTTCTCAGGAATCAGTGTTTTATTCATCATAGTCATATTTTGATGCTCAAGGTATCTGTTAAAAATGGTTAATTAACATAAAAAGGTAGGTATAGCAATATATTGCAGAAATAGTTTATGTGGTATTAATGCCACATGGTAATAAAGACAAAACATTCCCAAATGCTCACTCAACTTTTCAAGTTTAATACAAATACACACATGTGCACAGTGGAAAAAATAGATATATCTGTGAAATATATTTTATCAGTGCTTTGCAAAAATGGCCAGAGAAAATGTGTTCAGACTATTATACCTGTATTTGCGTAACTCAAATTTCAGTTAAGAAGCAAAATCTTCCATCAATATATTTAAAATTTCATTTTTTTGTTAAAACAATAGCTTTTATCAATGGATTAAATTACATACTCACTTTAGACTTCAGCATGCCCTTCAGCCTGACAATATCTTTGTTTGAATCCTGGACTTTCGACTTCACATCATCAAGCTCATTTTGGTACTTTGCTAGTTTCTTATAGAGCACCTGTAAAGACAGATTTGTTTTGAGTTTGCATTGTTACAAAAAGCAGAACTTGTGCACAATTTATGCATAACTCATTAGCACATTAGTGCATAGTGTATGGGTTTACTAACTAGAATTTTAAAGGCACATATAGGCACATACACCTTCTGCCTCCTTATAGTGCTTTTCCATATAAGCACGAGTCGTAACTGCCACAGTGATTTTTATTTAAAGATTAATTAGCTGGTCCTCAGGATAAATATCAGGTCCACAAGACAAATATCAATAACATTACATAAAAATAGTACCTCTTTATACAAGCAAGCTGAAAAGTAAGAGTTTTTCAGAGTATGAAAAATGAAATTAAACTAGATTGCAGATTTATTTCCACAGGACAGCCCACACGTTCTATGCATCACTTGAACAATAGACAGTTTTACACCATTTTCCTTTTTAGACTTTTTTTATATACAGATATACCTGATTTTCTTGCTTAATATTACAAAGATGCTCTTGTAACCTGTCATTCTCCTGAGCTAGTGATTCTCTGTTCTTCTTACTCTGTGCAAGTTCATCCTTGGCTTCTTCTAGCTGGTGGTGCAAACTGGTGATATCTTGCTCACAGATATGGAGAGCTTCAGCAGATTTTCTATGCAGCAAATAACAAATATTTCAGGTATTGCAATATAGCCCAACCTAATACAAATAACAGCTTTTCCAGTAGTTAAGTTTTCAAAAAATGAAATAAAAGAGTAAAAGAAACCCCAACCCCATTCATTAGCACATTCTAGGATTCAGTTTTTCAGTTAGTACCTTTATAAATGTCATAAATTAATTACAATTTTAAATGCATTTGAAATCTTAGCCTTACTTTGCAGAACGCTCCAACTCGGAAATCAGAATCTTGTAATCTGAAATGTTTTTTTCCTTAAAAAAAGAAATACATTTAAAAAAATCTTCTGTCATTCATAAATATAAATGTTTAAATATACTTTCCTTCTGGTAACTGCTTTATTTTTCAGCTTGTTTAAACTATTTAATGCAAAAAAATTTGGACAGTGATAGGACGAGAGGAAATGGCTTCAAACTGAAGCATCGGAAGTTCCACAGGAACTTCAGGAAGCATT
>JAUBOD010000140.1:5231919-5244045 GCA_032353885.1 Nothura maculosa
TTGCTTGTGCTGGGGTTAAGCTTTCCTTGGTTATTTGTTCATTCCCGGAGGCCTACCAAGCAATCAATCTTTACATCTTTTTTTTTTTCCACTCAGATTTTGTGTACTCAGTATAAGCTTGCAGTGCATGATAAGCAATGTCCTGAAATATTTGCAGCAAAATGTGCAATTGTGGCAGTCGGGACTTCTTTTAAGTGGACTAAACTTTTCTCCTGTGTGGCCCTAACCAGTGGGCAGCACTACAAGCCCTCAGTTGTTACCATAAGCAGCAGCTTTTGAGTGGCACACTATGACATTTGTCATTTCTCAAAACTGGGCTCCCGAGGAATTCTCAAATCCGCACAGATGGTAACGTGCACAAGTAACGGAGTACTTGCTGTCAGCAAACAGGAAACATGAATGAATCCAGTACCGGCTCCACTCTTGTTCACCCTCCAAGCTCAAAAGAAAACCACTTTCTGCAAGTAGTCGGCATTGGGATTCATCTCTTCATCTGAAGTTCATATTGATCCACCAGATGTGTGTGCAGTGTCCAAAGCAAGCGAAAAATGAAGCTGAAGTTATTAGAGGGCAGACAGGTCAAGGATCATAATGTATCATATAACCACAGTGAAATCAAAATTAGGTGCATCAAATCTCTTTCCATTTCATGCATCTCCTGCAGACTGAGTTGACCTTGTTCTATTCAGAGCATTAGTAAAGGAGCTATAGGAGGTAAAATAAAGTGAGTGGTTTACATAACATAATGAAGCAGACTTCGACCTATGAATTTTACATGAGCTATTTCAGATAATCAAACCATGTGATATATTTCAAAGTTCTTATTACAGAATGGTGATTTTACTAAAATGATTTTCTTTGTATAGTGCAGAGTTCACTAAAGACTAAATAATGGATAGCTTAATACTTCTGGCTGCTCAACATTCAATTGTTTTCTGTAATCTTAAAAAAAAATCAGCAGCATTAAAGAGGTCTTACAGCTCCTTCTAGTCTCCAGAGAAGACAAACTCTGAATTTGCCTGCAACTACTTTAATTAAGGACAGTCCTTGCCATGAAGGATAAGCAGAAGAGTAACTGGTGAGACCATAGGAAACTAAGGAGAAAAGAGTTAAAACTGTTCTGCTTGCAGTAGCTTTCTCCAAGCCAGCTTTCAGCCCAGCTGTAGTGACCATTGTGGGCAGCCCACATTCATGTGCCGTGGGTCACGCTAACCTCGTGCTTCTGGACACGAGCATTGGTGACAAACAGCAGAACACCCTTGCGCCTCTGAAATGGTGGCTGAAAGGCTAAAGATGAACTTCGTCCCCATGTCCTGGGCACTGCTTTAAGTGCTCCACCGGCGCCTGGGAATCTGCCTCCTCACACTCTGTCTCTCAGTTCAGTTCTTTTCACCCCTTTGTTTCCCTATGTAGTTTTGGCTTGAGCTCTAGCTCCAATTCAAGAGGATCAGGTTGTGTTATTTACTGAATTCACCTGTTGCTACCCACTGGCAAAGATGAGTCACTTGCAACATTGGAATACACCATTTTATTTGGATTCTCAGTAAATCTAAATTTGCACCCAGATCCATCCACATTGAAATACACTTTCCCAAACAAGTTTGTAAACCCAAATCCAAACCATTTCCTAATTAAAAGTGGGGATTCCTGACAGAGGGACAGACACTGATACATATGCATTTTCTAAACTTGGTGGGCCACTGTATAGATGTGCCAAAGCTAAAGCAGGAGAAGTTGTGAGGTTTACACCAACACTACCAGTTCTTGTGGTGGTACACAGCTACATACGCAGCTGGTTGCTGCTTGGAGAATTGGTCTCTAATAGAGAGGTGTGCTGCTTGCTTCATACAGCACTTGCAATATTTTGAATATAGAGGATTTCTCTGTGAAAAGTTGTTTTTCACCCTGTAAAATTTACTAACCATGCCACTATTGTGGGCTTCAGGTCTAAAGAGAGTAAAAAATATGTGTATTTTTTGTTTTTCTAATACAACTAGCCACAGGAATACTCAGCTAAATGCAGAAATGCCCAAAGATCAAAGACTCAGAGAGAAGTCTCTTCATTGCCAAGTAGCCAGCATAATTAAGAGGAAAGAAGGCTTTAATTCTGGGAGATTTTTCCTCTCTTTTGGATGGCAGACGGAAGAATGGGGTTGGAGACAGGAAGAGCACAGATGGTACAAAGGGAGAACTGCTTGAACATCTGCATCTGGGGGATACACAGTCAGTCCTAAGTTCAGTTTTGAATGGGAAGAGGTGAATGACTCCTTCCTAATCCAATATTTAAACATGATCAGCTTGTTTCCATCTTCCTTTTAAAGGCCCTGAACTCTAGACTTAGTTCTTGACAGTCCCTGGTACCCTCTGGCAGACATTGCTGAGCTTGTCCTGTGGCATTGGCCTGCTCTCTCTGCCAGGCAAGTGGGGACAGTTGGGGATAGGGGACATTGGATTGCTGGAGCAAGTCCTTTGCTGCTGCTCCCAGCATATGCTTACCAGGAAACCCTGGAGGAACTGGTTTTGATACTACAGTCACTATCGGGTTAGTCTACACAACATTAATTTCCTTCAGATGATCCTGTGTCTCCCCAAGTTGTGAGAAGGCCAGTCCATCTGCAAAGAGGCTCTTTGATGGGGTTAATTTATGAGCTAGAACCCATTCCTCTTGAAGTACTGGGCTCGCCTAATAACATTGTTGACATAGTAGTTGTCTCTTTGGCACGGGTCTTCATCGTAGACCTGGACATTGCCAATCCTTGAACGATAGGTACAGATTCCCCCTAGAAGAAATGAAAAAAAAATATCATTTTTGGCTTATAAATAAAATAAAAGATTGAAACACTGAATTTTCTAGCTGAAAGGGCAATAAATCTTAGCGTGCATATACAACTGCTTGCTAAATGGCTGATTTTGTTTTAATTGCTGAAAAGTATCTTAATCTTCAAAATTCTTATTTTGCAATGCCTAGAGAACCCACAGTCATCTCAAAATGAGGATAAAAATGGTATGATGGGCCCACAAAATGCTGTGGCAGAACAAGGATGGGATAGCAGGAAACAATACTGCATGAACCAGTAAAATGCAGATGATGCAGATTACAAGAAAATGTAGATGCCAAGCCTCCTTGATACAAGTTAGTTGCCTGCCATGACAATCCTGTATTCTTGCAATGCCTCAATTCCTATCTTTCCTGGTGTTTTTTTGCATCTCTTTTCACCTAATTTATAACCATTTCCCTTGTAGGACAAAGAGATGAGAGGATAACTTGAAACCTGTCCATGTCCACCGAGCAAAACAGCCTGCTTTTCCTTTAAAGACACTTGAGCCACTCATCAGCTGTGGGCTGGTCGCTCCATATGAGGTGTACCCTGTGAACTTTTGTTCCTGAATTCAAGTGGAAACCTGCTGGGGCTCTCTCCAGCCTTTCCCATTGCAGGAAAGTTGTCATGTAGCTAACGTCCCAATATAGTTTCTGAATGCAGATAGAAACGAGTGCCCCTTTTACCTGGGAAGCTGCATCTATCTATGGTTTAGTTGCTGGCAGCTGTTTTGGGATTGTTGCTTTTAAACTAGAAAACTCTTTCTTTCTTTTTTTTTATTATAGCATTTCTAGTAAAAAATGCTATAATATCTGCCAGACTGATGTTGTGGTTCTTTAAAAACAACACCAACAAATGCAAAGGGCTCACATCGCTCAGAGGCTTCTGCCACTTTGAAGTATAAACAACAAATCATTACCTCTTGTTAATTATATGTTATTAGAAACCTTCTTATGATAATTAGAAAGTATATACAAATTGGGAAAGAACAAGAAATACCCTAACAGAATAGCGTGCAGGAAATAAAACTGAACCTACATCAGTATGAAAATTTATAAGTGTACACACTGAAACATGAATGAGAAACCGAAGTACTGATGGGAAAATAAGAAGTGTTTTTTTTCCAGTTTTAAAAATACTAGTCATGAAAATCTTGATGGGGCAGCTAATGCAACTTTTTGCATTGTTGTGCACCTAATCTCGAGGGTCCTTTTCTAATACATAGCAGATACTGTACCTCTCAGCTGCTGTTCCATGGTCCAGGTAGGATGTCTTGCCCGAACTTCATTGATTGCAATCACTAGGATATTTGAACACTGATTTATATGTTCTTCACTATCCCAGGTTCCATAAAGGTTAGGATACTGTCTATCAATCTAGGAAAGTCAAATAAGAAAATTAGTTTGTGTCTGAACACAAACACCACCACAGCTTCTCCCCCATTTTCATATTCCTAGGCCATAATTCAGGTAAGTGACCTTAATTCAGATAACACCTAAGCCAAAACTTTGATACAGTCTTGCAAGCGAATACATTTAAGTGATGTCTTGGATATCAGACTGACATTTGCTAAAATCAAGCCCTGAAATACCTAGTATTATTGCTTTGGTAGCCAGGACTTCTAATATTCGTTGTCTTAAGAGCAGTACCTGCATCAAGCCAAACTTGCGTCTTCCCTGGTCCCAGCCGTTGTTTAAGAGGAGGCCAACACGGCTCTCCTGTGAGATGATGGCAGCGATGAGTGCTGGGTCCAAGCACAGGTTTCTGGCTACTCTCTTAATCGGGATCTCATATTTCCTCAGACGTACGGCGTCAATCTGAAAATTCTGCTTTACTGCATCCATTCCTGCAGCAGAGGAAAAAGCAAACTTACATACCCTAACTTTTGAAATGTTCACTTTCCAGTTAGGTTGTGTATCAAAATTCTTGTTTGGAAAGAAAAAAATGCAGCTGCACATTTGAGGCACACACACAGCCCATTGACTTCTGGGCATCATTGTAGAACTGGAGTGCCAATATCCTGTGTTTCTCTCTGAACTGGGGACAATGCAAAGAGGGCAGCTTTGGTCACCCACTGGCTGCTGCTCCCTGAAGAGGTAGGACTGTGCAATTCATATTCCTCCTTTGCTGGAAAAGCAAAATTTCAAAATGTGTTTGAAAAAAACAAAAAGGGGTATCACCAATAACCACCAAACAGTATTAATGGCGATTAGTCTGTTAATAAAGAGTTTTTAACCACTTTTGCAAATGAGCAGATTCAGATTCACTCTTGGACACCACACTCAAGGTATCTGCTGTGGAGGTTCCTACATATGAGGTATGTGTTGAACGTTCCAGTTATCCCTGGAGGTCTGGGCAGTGCAGTCAGTGAGTTCTAAAGAGATATTCATATCAGTCCAGTGTAGAAGCCTAAGGTAGCCTGCTACTTAGTGACACCTGGCAATAACACACAGACAGAAAATAGGCATAGGATGCTATGTAAGACTAGTAGCCTAAAGGGAGTTTCATCTACCTAATTTCAGTGGGATAATGGGCATCCTCCTCCCCACAGAAAGAGTAGTTTAGCATTGGAACAGGCTGCCCAGAGAAGTGGTAGAGTCACTATCCCTGGCAGGATTCAAGAGATGTGTAGATGAGGCACTTAAGGACATGGTGGTGATGGATTTAGGGTTGGCCTCAGTGGTCTTGACGGTCTTTTCCAACCATAATGATTCTATGGTTGTTTGGGATGGGTGCTGGTACCAGGCTGGGATCCCCTCTGCTAGAGCCCCCAGCCTTGTTCCCAAGCGTTGCTGTTTCCTTCAATCTGCTCCCTATGGGCCTCTTCTGAGGACTGGTGACCCCTACAGGGCTTCTCAAAAGAAAAAACATGTTGTCTGAAGAACTTAGAATCCCACAATGTGCCGGGAATTGGGAAGGAGCTACAAAAACTGTGTCACCCAGCAGTAGGATGACTACAGCTTAGGACCTACCGCCTTTGATCAGAGCCTGTGACATGTCAGCCAAACATACCAGCTTTTGGGTGGCTTCCCCTTTAAGCTGAGAGGCTGTGGGCTTTCCAGAAGGTGCTATTTCCCCTTGCCTAGGAGCTGATTCTGACTGTAAAGCCATAACTGAGTCCTCCTATCCAAGAATTAGCCGCACTGACCACTTGATTTTGGATTGCTTTGTTCCTTCTTCAGAAGGAACTGACCAGCTATACCACCTTTAACTTGGCAATAGTGGAAAGTGAAGCATCTCTCCATCATCTAGAAATAGATCTGAATGCTGAAATATGGCGAATCAAGCAGTGCTTTATACCTACCACAGTCACGACTTCTTGTGGCTGTACAGGAAACCACAGGGGCTTGAAAAGTACTTATATCTCCATAGCAACTGTAACTCACAGATGGAGCTGAAACATTAAACAGAGGTGTTGGAAAACATAAGATGGTGGAGCAGCATCGTGCAAGTGAATAAAGGTTAAATGTGAAGGTTGCACCCAGACCAATTAGCCAAATAATCCTGAGCTCATCGTGTTCATGCTATTGTCACTACTCCCTGTCAAGAACATTGTCAATGAGATCTAAGGAACAGAAATTTTTCTTTCCTAATTTAATGAGTTGAAGGGAATTAGTCTATTGATGTCTTGTGTATATTGGGTCATGCCCCACTGAACCGCTTTGGGGTAAGGGGCCTGCAGCGTCTGCATTTATCTCAGAGGACTCTTCCAAGGAAATGCCCCTTGGCATCTTGGGCCCCCTTGGCTGATGGTATCAAGACACCCCAGCAGGAAACAGCTCCTGCGTCTCACTGTAACTCATTGAGGAATTTACTTAGGTGAGCGTTTGTGTGATCTGGGCAAATTACACTGTTTCCTCAATACTTGATGAATTAATAGACTCTATCAAGCAGCCAATGACATCTGCGAGGTAGTTTCAGAGTAGATGGAGGGATCAGATAAGATTACCTGGGGAAACCACAAAGTAACTTGATGCCGAGCCTGGTCTGCACATTGGTGCACGTGGGACTCAAGCAACCTCCCATGAAAACCAAGGACATTTAACCACTCATGGTTGTACAGAGTGGTACAGAAAGGGGACATCCCCGTGCTCCTCCTCCCCATGCTCCCTCTGTGAACAACTCCTGCAGTGCTCTTGGCACCAAACGCAACCCAACCAAGGCCCCAGCTCACCGATAAGGGCAGCGAGGCCGAGCAGCAGCAGTGCAGAGCCCATGGTGACACTTTTCTTCAGCAGCCCCAGGAAACCTGAAAACACATCCGTTGGCAAAATGTGAGGACATCGGTGATGCAACATGAAGAACCGGTGGAGAAAACATGAAGAAATGAGTGGGGTTTCCAGTGGCACCACAGCAATGTTTGCCTGCTAGAAGGAGCTGGCCCTGCTACGCACTGGGCAGCAGCAGCACTGAGCAAACACAGGGGGTCCCTTCCCTATGGACCCTCCACCCCTGATACGCTGCCCTGGGCTCTCCCAGCAGCCAGTGGCTTCACTAAAGGTGCTGGAAGGAGAAACAAGTGGAGAGAGACCCATTTTGGGTGATGCCACCCCCTCTTGTGGCTCAGCCTCTGCCTGGCCTTGCTTGCCCTCCTCGTCAGCATTGAGGGGGAAGCCCTGAGCCCATGCAGCTCATGTGAGCAAGGACATCCCCATTAGCAGCCAGGCAGGAGGGATATTTTGCCCCATCATTTCATATCCCTCACCCATACAGCACTTCTTGAACATCTTTTGCATGTCCTTACAGTAAAAAAGCACAGTAATGTTCAGAGACGTATCTAAATATGCAGGTGTTTGAAGTCTGGTGTGCTGCAGAGTACAAAGATCCTTTGTTTTCCTGTTCAAAAGGTGGCACTTTTTTTTCCCTTTGCTTTTGGAAAAAAACCTGCTTTCAAGAATTGAAAAGTCTTTGCTAAGAGCGAGCAAAGCAATTTCAATATTTTGCATTAATTCCTGCATTTAATAATGGCAGATAATCACTCTAGTAGTAAATGCATCAGTTAGGCTTATTATTAAAGTTCCAAAATATAATCAGATAATAGCTATCAACTGGGGAAAAAAAACATAAATTGCACCTAACTTGCCTGTTAGTGCACAGAGGGGTTTTTTTGGTTTAAAAATGCCTTTTCCCCAGTAGGATTTCAAGTTCCAACCGTGTCATGAGGCTGACAAAGCCATCACACAACATTATTATCACTTGGAAATGCCTTATTGATTTTCATAATGCCTGGCCTTTCCTCTAGTCTAACTCACATTTCCATGTAAATCGAACTTCAGGGACACACAAACACAAGGAGGTCATTGATGGTATTGGAAAGACTCCCTTGTCCTCAGAGAGTGTTCAACCAGCAAATGCTCATAGCCTGTGGTGGACCCACAGAGCAGCTCAGTTTGAGCTCTAACACAAATAATGACTATTGTCAAGGCTGGATCAATGTGGCTTGACCCACTGCCTGTTAATTTAATGGCAAATCCATGTGAAGCCCATTGAAAGCAGCAGTTGGTAGTTGTTTCCATAAGCAGAAACTTGACACATTATAAACATCTATTTGCCTCCTTTTTTCCCCTCCTGTCATAAAAATTATTGTAGACTTAAGGCTTAAGCAAAAGCAGCATGATAATCATAAAACAAACACATGCTAAACCAAAGCAAAATTAAGGATTCTACCTCTAAATGAATATTTTATGAATGAATTCAGACTCACCTGTCTTCAGCCAGCCCTCATGTGAGACAAGGTGGTTGATGAGTTTTATATATAGGAAAGGGTACCCACCCTCTGGGCTTTGGAAAGATAATCCTCTTCTAGCGTGATGACACCTACTTTGAAGTATAATAAGTAATATATAATAAGAGATTAAAATTCCTATAATTCCTTTCATCCAAAGCATTGTTTAGTACGACTCAGGACAGCTATGTGAAAGGAAATAAATACTGTTTTTCCTCTAGCAGTGAGTAAACTGCTGCACACTAAATGATTTGCTGAAAGGATTGTGGTGAATCAGTGAATCAGTGGCAAAATTCAGGCCAAGCAAAATTCAGATTTTTCATAGCCTAGTGCTCTGCTTGCTTCACATCTCCGATCAACCTGAGCTCATTTCTGGAAAAAATTTTGTCTTTTTTCCTCAATAACTTCAGATTGGCAAGCTTTCTGAACATCATGTGTTCCAAAAATGAGAATTCAAGGAAAACATCTCTCTATATCATGGCATATGGCAAGCCTCATTCAAGAGGGTGGCAAAAATACTTTGGGAGCAAAGGAAGGGCTTGACTTTCCTATTTGGGGTGACTGGATGCTATGTTAAATTGAGGAGGAAGGGCACTCAGGTCTTGGCATGTGAAGCCCATGTGGGCACAGAGGGTGTCAGTGAGATTTACACTGGGCTGCACAGACACTTCACACATGTAAGTTGCTAAAAACATTTGAGTCACCACCTGGGAGGCCAATGCCCTCTCAGCCTGTCCCTGTCTGCACATTTTTCTCTTTCCCAGACTCTGCAATAGTAAGTGTGGAGGCTAGGAAAGAAAGATGATCTTGGAGTAGGTTTCATTATCTGACACATCACAAATCCATGAGTTTTTCCTTAAGCTTCCATGTGGAGACCTTGAGACCTGCTGGGTGAGACGTACTATTTTGGGAGGATGCTAATTTCTGGGTTAAAAACAGATGATGGTTCTAGTCTTTAAGGTCCAGGAGATGATGAAGTAGACCTTGCTCTTAAAATCAATAAATCTGTGAACACAAATATATACATCGTGTACATCATGAGCTAGTATGAAGGAAGGAAGCTCCACTGGAAAACCTAGCCCTGTTGTTCAGTGAGGATTAGGACGTGGGATAAGCTGAGACTTAAATGTAAAAATAATTTATATGGGTGAAACATGGAAATTCATAGACTACTTCTTACAGACTACAGTAAGGCAAGGCATTCGTTCTTCATGTACAACTGTGATATCTCATTATGGTGTCTCAGACTAGATTACGACTCCATCTGAAGTCTTTTGCTAGGGCTTAGTTGGTTGAATGGCAAAAGGTACCATTTTGCATACCCTAAGGTAGTAATATAGCATCTTAGAAAATAACAGATAGAAAGCACAGATATCACGTGCACCACTTAGCTTTAATCCTTATAAAAGGAAGATGCAACCCAGAATGTTAACTGGAGGAGAAAAAGGACAGTTGTGTCATTTTTAAACATAAAAGATGCCAGTGCTGAATTCTTCATCTGAAGGATTTTGGTCAGCACGTTCTATGAGCAGGAGGGAAGAGAGGGAAGGTCAAGGAGAGAGGAGGAGTTTATCAGATGTTACCTCTATGTTCTTAAGCTTAAGAAGCAAAAAAGCCTCCCAGGATTCATAGCTGAATCCTGTCAAGAAACTGCAGCTCCCACACAGCTTCCCCGTGGTCTTCCACAGACATCATGTCGTATATTGAACTGAAGTTAGTCCCAAGTGGTCATAAAATGCTACCCTATTGAAAAAAATAGCAATTTACATCTGTTTGCGTGAGGTAAATGACTATGCAAGCTAGAAGGGAGTCCCTCTGAGCTCACTGTACCACCACTCACAGATCTTCCTGTTTTTGTTTTCACACGGCAAGTGGTCTACCATTTTATTTCTCATTCCTTTTCCTTGGGATGTGACCAAAATGGAGCATCACTTTGAAATGCCTCACGTGTAGCTCATGCATTCTTCAATTTGGGAGATGCATGATCACATTTCACTGGGTGGTGAAAATACTACTGAAAATTACCTGGGACGATACCCGTGCTAATTACTGTCTCTTCCGTGAGTTTCAGCTCTGGTTTCAACACGTCACCACACAGATATATTTCTCACATCGCTCCTTTTATCCAGGATGTAATTACAGGTAACACCAACAGGTCACAGATTTTATATAGTAAGTGCTATAGGGGAAGGCGGCCCGTGACACACGATGTGTGCCGAAGGCCTGTCCCAGACCAGCCAGTTAAAGACACATCCATAGCCTCCTTCATGGGCTTGTTTATCCCCAAACCTTCTAGATTTGCCTTTCCCAGCCTTGGGATGGACAGCTTATACATTTACATTATTTTCTGCACCCAGCATAACTCTAAGCCAGGCATTTGGAGCTCAATCTAGGAGAGCCCAAAGCAGCCCCGGGCTAAGCATCCAGCTGGGAGCACTTGGTTGTCTGCTCCTGTGTGGGTCTACAGCAAGAGCAGTTTGGTGTCTGAACTCAGTGTCCCCATGACAAAATCTTCAGGAAAATGGCATGTTTTCTCTTGCTCCTTCTTTTTTTTCCAGTCCCACAAGCCTCTCCATGCTGTACAAGCTGAAAACTGAGGAGAGAAAGGCTGCATTGGGGCAAAAATTTTCATAGTAGTTCATTTTGGCAGCTCTCCCCAGCCTTCTGGATGTCCAGGATTCTATTCCAAGGCACCATGCACCAGATATGGAGCTCATGTGCCAAATCCCTAGTTCTGTATTTCAGGAGACTGGTTACTAAAATTAGATACTGGAGCACCTAGTTCTTCATGTTCCTAGGCCCTTTGGTAGAGCTAATGATGTTTTGGTTTCCAACACATAAATTGAGGATGGCACATTTATGACTCTCAGAGAGGTTGAACTGGCATCTCTTAAACAATTAATTATGAGCTGTACCCACTAATCACGAAACTATTAAGGGCTTTTCTGGGCACTTGGAATTCCTCATACAAAGCACTGAAGTGTCGACATTTTGGAAACCAAGCAGGAAATAGTTTCAAACTCTTTTCTAGGACAGCACACTAACAAGAGAAACAATTAGCAAGGAGGAGGAAGAACAAGGAAAGATTTTTTTCTTTTGTTTTACAATCACCCGTTTTTATATGATGTCACCTTAGGAAAAGCCAATGTTTATTGAAAATTATAGGGCTTGTGAAACAGATAGTTTAATACACATAAAACATATATAAGCAGTCATATACGGGAACCATATCACCACAGAGAACATGTCTCAACAGGCTATGCTTATAAAAGCAAGATATATTAACGCAGACTCAGTGGTGTGCTAGGCACATCTGCGTGGCGCCTGGGTCCATGGTCACTTATTCCTACCACCAATGCAGAAATGCAGCCTTATGACATGCAGCCTCACGGGATACGGAAGGCAAAGTTCATTGGCTCTCCCTGCTTCAGCAACAAGCATTGGGTATGTCACAGCATGCGTGCACTTAGAGGTAATCCTCTCAATTTGAACAAGGTGACAGAGAGTGCCAGAGCCCTGGCACAGGCTGCCCAGGGAGGCTGTGGAGTCTCCTTCTCTGGAGGTCTCCAAACCCGCCTGGAT